>QNUK01000763.1:0-87500 GCA_013621035.1 Clarias magur
GAGAGAGAGAGAGAGAGAGATCTCACTCTGCGGTTAGTGATGAGAGTAACGTTCTTTAATCAGGACAGTTTTGATGGTTTATGTTTCCATAATACAGAGGACTGACTGTCTCCCGTCGTAAATACTGTAACAAACACCACAAACATCAGACTTCATATGTCACATCAGTCTTACCAGCTGCAACATCATTTAATGCAGCTACATAATGCAAAACTAGTGAAGCCTTTGATCTGTTTAATACATATATACATATGATGCTACAGTGTGTGTGAAGGTCTTTGAACTTCATGGCGTCATTAACTCTCACAGCGTTAGTTAACTAGCTAACAGCAATCATGAACTCCCTTACTGTGTTTGTTGATTAGCTCTCTACATTCTCACAGCAATCTTCATCTAGTTCATATCTTACAATAACTACTTTACAATGTTTATTCCCTAGTTCACATGGCTCATTAACTACTGTAGCTCACAATGCTCATGAAGTGGCTCACATTGTTTCTTAACTATCAATACACTCATAACTCACTAGCTAACTGAGTAACAGCAGTCTGTACGGTTCTCCTGCTACACACGCATGATGTCCACACGTAGCAGGGTAGTTTTAAAAACGGGGATTTAAAAAAAATTATAATATAAATTTTTTTTTTATAATTCTGTCCACACGACCCAGGGTTTAAAAATATCTGTCCACACAGGGGCGGATCTACCGGGGTGGCAATTGCCACCCTAAGAAAAAGTCTTGCCACCCCATTTGCCACCCCAGCACTAGTGTCCTAGTGTTCTCAAAATAAAAGAGTTTCCTCGACCGATTTACAGCAGCGACTCTGTATTTCGATGACACAGTGTAACACAGCGTCCCAATCATCTACTGTATCAGCGTCACTGCTAAAAATAAACTGTTAAATTGTAACATCTGTGCCACCGCAGTCTCGAGGAATAAGATCTAGTTTGCCGGATTACTGAGCCGCTGCTTTGTCCCCACCTAGTGTGTCTACGTGTGTCCTGTTTTCACTTTAACACTAAATTAAAGTTCCTCAAACAAAATCTTGTCTTTCTATTAAAGCATAGTCCGAACAAACGACACTTAAGAACTGCTTCGTTTTAGTGAATCAAAGACATTTAATGCAGCGAGATCATCACACACACACACACACACACACACACACACACACACACACACACACCACACACACACACAGATGACTCAATCCGGCTCTTTTAACAAACATATCTTCGCCTCATTGTTATACCTTGTTAGCCTTGTTAGTCAAACTTGTTCAGTGTACAGTATGTTTGGAAAGCAATAAAGTCTAAACTTCATACTTGTTGCATCTCCAGGATACTATGAGAAGAAAGACTGACATCCAAAAAGAAAAGGAAAATCCGAATCAGATCCTCTGGCAGTGGAAGGTGCAGATAAGATAGAAAAGAAGTTGTGGAAGACAGAGGAGGGGATGGAGTGTAGGAGGAAAGAAATATAGAAACTGATGACAAAGAGCTAGACAGAAGTGAAGAAGCAGAAGATGTCCAGCATGAAGTGAGTGAAGAGGTGGAAGAAACACAGTTAAGAGAGGAAGAGAGCTGAGATATCGAGAGGAGAGAGAGAGATTTTTTTGAGGTTTTAAACTCCCTTTATTGTAACAAATTTATGTATTTTATATACAAAAATATACATAGTGTGTACATACACATATATATACACACACATACATACACACACACATACATACACACACAATATATTGACATATATACTCTTTTTAGAGAGAAAGAGAGATTAAAAAAAAAAACTCACTACATATACACATGCACACATACATACACACATACTATATATACACACTAGCACACACTTACACACAAACACGCTCACTTACATACACTGGGATACACACTCATACATATACACACACACAGACACACTCATACATGCACCCATACACAATATTTAGATACATATATTTTAAGTCTTTTTTTTGTTTGTTTTGTTTCAGTCATTCAGTCTTCTTTGTATTCTTTGGTTTTGTTCAGTTTCCGCCCATTTTCTCTTCCTCCTGAGTGTCAGTGGGTTTTTGATCTTTTTTTTTTCTGCTGCTTTTGCTTTTTTTTAGTAGCGTTTTTACTAAATGTCTCTTTTTTATGTCCGATATGTGTATCTGATATACTGGAGGGTTCTGTGTTGGATGACTCCTCTCTCTTCCTCCTGTTTTTTTCTGTACTGCTTTTTTTTGGGGGGTTGTCGGTGGTGGTATGCTGGCTTGTGGCTGCTGTACCACTTCTGGGCAGATTTTAGGGGCGGGGTCGGCGTTGGGGGCGGGGTCACTGTCTGTGGTGGGTACTGTACTCATACTGTATACAGTGGTGTCGGTGTTGTCATCTGCTCCCGGCGCGGTGTGTGTCTCTGTGGTGGTGCCGTGTTCAGGGCTGACCTGTTCGAGTCGCGGCTGCGGTGTGTCGATGCGGTCCGCTGTGGGCTCCGCCTCCCCGCTCTTCTCCGGCTGGCTGTCCTCGCGCCGCTGCTGCTGCATCTCGGCCATATCGCCGCGCGAGCTCCCCGGCTGGCTGTCCTCGCGTCGCTGCATCTCGGCCATACGTTAGCTATGAGCACGCGCGTGGCGGGGGCAGACAGAGGGGGGACTTTAACCGCGCGCGGCTCCTCTCACACAGATCCCGCTCCGCGTCAGCGCGCTCGCGAGGTCGACCCTGCTCACCAACACCACCACGGCCTTGTTCATCCGGGAGGCAGAGTAGATGTTCTCACACCCGATCCTCTCCCCCACCGCAAACAGAACGTCCTCGATCGGTACACCGTCCTCGGGGACACACCTGACGCCATGCCGGAGAGACAAAGTCTCTGAACCGGCCTCAGAGGACATGGTGCCCCGCCCGCTCTCTCTCTCACTGTAAACTTTATATTTTTAAAGTGAAAACCATTCACTGACTACATAGATAAATAGATAGATAAATAAATAAATAAACAGTCTTCCGAAAAAACTTGGCAGGACGCCAAACAGTCTTTCACGCGCTCCCTCACACCCAGCACATGCGCAGAGAGAGAGAGAGAAGTAAGAGAGAGGAGAGAGCTGAGGGAGAGAGAGAGAGACAGAAAGGAGAGAGAGGTAAGAGAGAGGAGAGAGAGAGGGAGAGAGAGACAGAGAGGAGAGAGAGAGACAGAGAGGAGAGAGAGAGAGAGAGACAGAGAGGAGAGAGAGAGAGACAGAAAGGAGAGAGAGAGGGAGAGAGGGACAGAAAGGAGAGAGACAGAGAGGAGAGAGAGAGGAGAGAGAGAGAGACAGAAAGGAGAGAGAGAGGAGAGAGAGAGAGACAGAAAGGAGAGAGAGAGGGAGAGAGAGAGACAGAAAGGAGAGAGAGAGGGAGAGAGAGAGACAGAAAGGAGAGAGAGAGGAGAGAGAGAGAGACAGAAAGGAGAGAGAGAGGAGAGAGAGAGAGACAGAAAGGAGAGAGAGAGGGAGAGAGAGAGACAGAAAGGAGAGAGAGAGGGAGAGAGAGAGACAGAAAGGAGAGAGAGAGGAGAGAGAGAGAGACAGAAAGGAGAGAGAGAGGAGAGAGAGAGAGACAGAAAGGAGAGAGAGAGGGAGAGAGAGAGACAGAAAGGAGAGAGAGAGGGAGAGAGAGAGACAGAAAGGAGAGAGAGAGGAGAGAGAGAGAGAAAGAAAGGAGAGAGAGAGGGAGAGAGAGAGAGAGAGAGAGGAGAGAGAGAGAGACAGAGAGGAGAGAGAGAGACAGAAAGGAGAGAGAGAGGGAGAGAGGGACAGAAAGGAGAGAGAGAGAGACAGAGAGGAGAGAGAGAGGAGAGAGAGACAGAGAGGAGAGAGAGAGGAGAGAGAGAGAGACAGAAAGGAGAGAGAGAGGAGAGAGAGAGAGACAGAAAGGAGAGAGAGAGGGAGAGAGAGAGACAGAAAGGAGAGAGAGAGGGAGAGAGAGAGACAGAAAGGAGAGAGAGAGGGAGAGAGAGAGACAGAAAGGAGAGAGAGAGAGACAGAAAGGAGAGAGAGAGGGAGAGAGAGGAGAGAGAGAGAGGAGAGAGAGAGAGACAGAGAGGAGAGAGAGAGACAGAAAGGAGAGAGAGAGGGAGAGAGGGACAGAAAGGAGAGAGAGAGAGACAGAGAGGAGAGAGAGAGGAGAGAGAGACAGAGAGGAGAGAGAGAGGAGAGAGAGAGAGAGACAGAAAGGAGAGAGAGAGGGAGAGAGAGAGCTTGAAACAGCAGCACCCTGTTTGTCAGGTGACTCTGGGATGTTGTTGATTGTGCTTTTCAAATATTTTCTTACATAAATAAACAATAAGCAGAACCTGTTTGATTTATTTAACCTATAATCATTTCAAGAACCAGAGCTCAATATATGCTTAACTTTGCTTGTCTTGTTGTTCTTTAATATATATTGTTGCGATTTGCCTAAAAAAACCTTTTAGACAAACGGTTGCTGCAGTAGTAGCTGTACATGAACGATAAATATTTTGTACTGTAAACATAAATGTTTTGTACTGTATAACATTAAAAAAAAAAGTATTTTTGAGTTTTGAGTATTCAGAACTTTTCGGTATTTATGAGGTTGTAGAAATGACACTTTTCAAGTTAACATTCAAGTTATATTGAACAACAAATTATATAAATCTACAAATAATTTGCATGCCTTTATCATTTTTAACAGTAACAAAGAAATATCAAACAGTTACACATTTAATGTTATGCTTTATCGACACTATACAAAGTAACATTTCACTATGAAGTGAAATCTGATCCATGATTTTTAAATGCCTTTATTGAGATGTTTTATGAGAATAAAGAGACGATTCAACACCAAATCCACTTTATTGGCACTGGTAGGTAGACAGGGAACCACCCCGGGAACTTCATTACACACCTTAGAGGTATTTCTATTTCCAGTGTAGGTTGACTATAATATACTGGAAAAAAAGAAAATCATTTAAAAATTCTAAAATGCAAAAACAGGAAGGAGAACCTTTAAAAGATTATGAGTTAATATTATTGTTGTTGCAGGAGTTTGTCATTTTCCGAGGTGTGAATTTGAGTTTTATGGGGTTTTTGGGAGCCAGAAGTCCACTGTTGTCCAGCTCCAGAGGAACCTGGTGATGAGAAAATAAAAAAATACTTCCTGAACAGAATATAAAAATAAACAACATAAACTCAAAGATTTAAAATGTAGCTTTACAAGGTTTAGATACTTAGTGATAAAAGATCCTGACCTTCGTTTCCTCAGAAAGACTGATGTCGAATCTCTGCAGTACCTCAACAACAGCCAGCTTCATGGCCACAAGAGCAAACCTCATCCCGATGCAGTTCCTGGGTCCTAAACCAAACGGCATGTACGCGTACTGATCGATACTCTCCTTATTCTCCTGAGTGAACCTGAAACAACACGGACCATCAACACACAACACTGATTACAAGGCTCCATTCAAATGGGATTACACTTACATTTTTATAAATATCAGGCAATTTCAGCAATATCTGCGCCAAGATAGTTCGCTAAGCACTAAAAATGGGAATTCAACTAATGTTAAATAATATTTAACAACATTTACAATAGCTTATTTGTACCTGTCAGGGTTGAAGGTCTCTGGATCAGGCCAGAATTCAGGGTCCCGATGCAGGGCGTAAGTGGGGACCATGACGACGGAGTCCTTTGGGATTGTTACGCCACTTATTTCAACAGTTTTTTTGCAGACTCTCTCCAGACGAATAGCAACTGGGTACAACCTGAGCGACTCATTCAGAGCTGCATCCAGATATTCCATGTTCATCACAGTGTCATAATCGATTGCTGCCTGAAGACAAAAAGACAAGACAGTTACACCAATCAGCCATAACTTTAAAACCATCTGCCTAATATTGTCTAGTTCCCCTTGTGCCACTACAGTAGATCAGCTCTGACCCATCGATGTGTGTGGTATCTGGCACCAAGCTGTCAGAAGCAGATCCTTTAGGTCCTGTAAGTAGTGAGGTGGAGCCTCAATGAATGGTACATGTTTGTCCAGCACATCCCACAGATCCCAGGATCTGGAGACACACCTTAAACTCTTTGGCACATTCCTCAAACCATTCCTCAACAATGTTTGCATTGTGTCAGCGTGCATTATCTTGCTGAAGAAGGAGACTACTACGGGTATCCTCTTCCCATAGGGCACCCTGGTGCTATCTAAGTGATACACATGCACCCAGCCATCCACCTTCTTCCATTGGTCCGTGGTCCAGTTCTAGGGTTAGGGTTAGGGTTAGGCTCACATGCCGTGGTGGACACAGGTGAGCATGGACACCCTGACTGCTCTACAGTGATAATGTCACTACATGATGCAGAAAAACTACTTCATGCTTTTGCTACCTTAAGGTTTGACTGTTGTAATCCTTACTGTCTGGATGTTCTGGATGTTCTCCATTCTGGACTAACAGGAAGCTCCAGTTAGTCCACAATGGAGCAGCGAGAGTCCGCACTAGAACCAGAAGATGAGAACACATCACCCCTATCTTATCTACACTGCATTGGCTCCCAGTGAAATTTTACATTAATTAAAAAATTCTACTATTGATCTATAAAGCATGGTCTTGCACCACAGTACCTGAGTGAACTGATTTTGAAGTGTTTTATGACTTGCCACAGCTACTTTGATCAAAAGCTGCAGGCTATTTGTTGGTGCCTTTTATTATGAAAACTATAGCACGGGATAGTTTCTTACCCAACGTTATGGAATAGCCTTCCAATTAATGTTCAGGTCTCAGTGTTTTAGTCTAGCCTGAAAACCTATTTCATTAGCAAAACATCTTTGTAAATAGAGTTGCCTTGGTTAAACGAGCAGATCTGGGGGACTCATGGATGAAGAGTATTACAGTGAACTGATGCTGTCTTCCCCACTCTCATTGATCACTCAGGTTTGTGGAGTGACTTGTCATCCCAGTTCTCCCTCATGTCTGTTTTCCTCTGGCTCTCCCTTTTTAATTATGCTGCCATAGTTAGTTCTGACTCCTTAATTGAAGGGATTTAGTTATGGCTAAACTATTCCCCAAATGAAAATGAGGATAGGAGGAACTTTCTTCCTCATGTTGTCTCAGGGAGTTCTTCTTGACACCTTCACCTCTAGCTTGCCTATTAGGGACAATCTGACAAAGCTCACTCACTCATCATCTATACCTGGAGCCTATCCCAGGAGACTTGGGGCACAAGGCGGGGTACACCCTGGACAGACCTAATCCATCGCAGGGCACACACACTCCGGCCAATTTGGGAATGCCAATTAACCTAATCGATATGTCTTTGGACTGTGGGAGGAAACCCATCAAGCACGGGGAGAACATGCAAACTCCATGCACAGAGAGAAACAGGAATCGAACCCGGACCCTGGAGGTGCAGGCGACAGTGCTAACCACTACACCACTGTGCCACATCTGACAAAGCTATAAATGTACAATTCTCTTATATCCATAATTTACATTATGGATTTTTATTCCTTGCAAGTTTGTTTTGTGACAATATCCATTGTTAAAAAAGCTATGCAAAAAATATAAATACATTTGAATCGAACTAAACCCTGGTCTTGGTCTCTGTGTAAAAACCTGTATTGGTCTCAATTCAAACCCTTGTCTCAGTTAAACCCCATATAAATCCAAACTTTTTGGTATTATCACTTTATGTTTGCCCAACCCCATATCAAAATTTCACATAATTTATAACTAATTTATTTACCTTATTTTGCAAAGTGGCATCGATTTCTTCCTGCAGTTTCTTCACGGTCTCTGGATTACTGGCCAGATTGTAGAACAGAAACGACAATGTGCTGCTGCTCGTCTCATAACCAGCAAAGATGAAGATCATTGACTGGGACAGAATCTCATGATCACTCAGACCTTTGAACATCAAACACGCCACTTATCATGAGAATATACAGTATATATATATATAATCTATTTCCCTTCATTATTACTCTATACCTTACATCTCTTTACATCTTCTATGTCATATGTCTAGAAAACCTTGCTGCACTTCCTTCTTCATTATATAGTGAATTTCATATGACTCACAGGAACCCTTTTGTTCACTACAGAACAGGCTAATGTGTCTCCAGGTCTCGGGGTAAAGCATTCTGTTCTTTTGATGTACGGGATGTCTTTTGATGTCAGAGTGTCTGGCCCAAAGCTTAAATATGACAATAACGGAGATCATCAGACACCACTGTCATCAACTATACCAAAAATGTCATCCACTGGGAAACTAATTTTTCTTCTTTTTCTCAGCCTTCGTATGGGCACGAGCATACAGTACCATGGTGTGTGTATCTCAGTATTTTTAAAAACTTAAACAAAAATTTAGGAAAGTAGAGAACTGGAGAGACACTGCAAAAGGTTACATGACTTAAATTTGTAGCGAACAATTTGTAAAATGTGTGTAAAGCTGAAAATGTCCCTGTCTAAGGAACATTTACTTGAGGAAATTACCCTTTGTATTAAGATCATCATGTTCTGATTTCTGAGAATCGATCATCAGCTGCATGATATCCACTCGACTCTGCAGAACGTCAGAAATGAAAAAGTATAATGTCAACAATGTCTAAAGTGTGTAAGGAAAATTGACTAATCTTTGGAGTTACCTTATGATCTTTGGCAACGCGTTCAGACTTGATCTTTTGCAGCGAGGCGTAAAAGAAATCAGTTACCGCAGTGGGGAAAAAGGAAAAATCCATTTTCTCCAAAAGTGGTGCAGTAAAGGGGAAGAGCGCTGTGAGAAACAGAACGGGAATAGAAGACATCAGCTGATTTAAATCTTCATACAAAGCAACAAGCAGAAACACAGTCAATCACTAAAGATCAGTAATTACCGACAGCGAGGAACACAGGGTTGAAGAAGTTAAACTTGAGCATTTTCTTGATGTTGGATACGAACGGGTCTTTGGGGTTGTTCAGGGAGTTGATATCGACACTAAACGCTGTGCTCGTCACCACATCCATACTGTACGCTCCGAAAAACCTGAAATCATCCAAAACACCATCAGATCAGATCAGCACCAAGCGGAAACCTGTGAATTAAACTTCGAGTTGAGGGGGCGCTCAGTGGGTTAATGCATCGTAAATGAAATTAATTAAAAGGTCACAGGTTCAAACCTGAGCACCACCGAATTGCCACAGTTCAGCCCTTGTGTGAGACCTTCAACCCTCAACTGCTCAGTTGAGATGAAATGGAAGCTACTCCAAATAAGGACGTCTAGTTAAAGCTTTAATATTTCACAGGCAGCACACTGAATGTTATATCTGAGATGATTTATTTACTCTTTAATATCTGCTGATTCTCCTCGCTCTGACGTCTTCTGCAGATTTTCAACCAAAGTGTGAGAATGAGACTTCATGATTCCAAACATCTGAGGAACATGAAATAACATCTACTGTTAGACACACACATGCACACACACACACACACACACACACGCGCGCACACACGCGCACATGCAAACACACACACCTCCTTCAGTCTGCCGCTGGTGAAGGATGGGGAGAGAACGCTCCTGATTCTCCTCCAGTCCTCGTCCTCGACGACGGACACGGCGTCATACAGGGGGCCGTTCAGGCGGAAATTCTGAGATCAGTCAGAGGTGTTCATTAAAATCACTCACAGTTTTACATCCTATTTTTGTAGTTTTCATCATTATTAATATTACATGGGCACTGTCCAGTTTTGGTGAGTGTCCTGACCTGTGTCTGTATGAGTTTATGCACCGCGCTGCTGCCACACGATCGGCTGAACGATAACTGCATGAATGTGCAGGTGTACACGTGTTCCTCAGGAAGTGGGTGGTGAGTGTCCCCTCTGTTGCAGTTCATTACTAGGTATTTGTAGAAAATCCAAGTGCTGGACCATCTGTCTTTCTTGTTGTCTCTGTTTCTGTGTGTTTATGTCGCTTTCTCACTGTCACTGATGCTGTGTGTCTCTCTCAGTATGTCTTCAATTGTGTTATCGTGTCTGTCGCTGCATCTTTCTTCTCTCGCTCTGTCAGTATTAGACGTGTGTGTGTGTGTGTGTGTGTGTGTGTGTGTGTGTGTGTGTGTGTGTGAGAGAGAGAGATCTCACCCTGCGGTTAGTGAAGAGAGAGTAACACTCTTTAATCAGGACAGTTTTGATGATGTCTGTGTCCATGACACTGAGGACCGGCTGTCTCCCGTCGTAGATACTGTAACAAGCACCACAAACATCAGACATCTTATGTAACATCTGCTAAATTTACTGTCTGTAACATTACAAAGGCAGCACACATACAGTTAAGGTAATATAACACACTCACCCCCAAATCTTGCCGTACTTCTGGAAACACTCCATATCAAAGGTTTGTATTCCCTAAAAATCAGTGGCAGATGTTCTGTAAATATGTTTTACACTGAATGTATAGAGTAGTTTCTTTAAGATGTTTATAATGTTTATAATATAATAGAAACTCACCTTACGATACTCTAACATGGTTCCAAAAAATGGGATGGGTTTAGGACCAGGAACTCCCAAACGCTTAAAGAACCCGTACGGCCAGTACCCATACCTGAGGACCACACAACATAAGCACTTCTATAAGGGAAGCCAATAATAATGAGAAGTACACTGATGTCTAGCAGGACCATCAGTGTCTGTGTTGTAATCATTTTACTTCACAAATACAGTGGAACCTTGGATTACGAGCATAATTCGTTCCGGAAGCGTAAACCAAATTTAATTTTGCCATAAGAAATAATGAAAACTCAAATTATTTGTTGTACAGCCCAAAACAATAAATACATAAAAATAATTAAATACAACATATAAAGTAAAAATAAAACAAATTAACCTGCACTTAACATTTAAAAAAAAGTAAAAATAAATCCAGACAGATAAGTGTTTCCGTTTGTGCGCGCAGGCGCCGTGTATTTGTATGCGCGCGCGCGTATGTGTGTGTGTGTGGAATTAGCCACTCGCCTCGTTTTACACAGTAAAACTCCTTCTCCCTCCCACACCTCGCTTTTTAAGTTTCACAACTAACATACACAATGCAAACACTGTTTTAATGGGGAAAAAAAAGAAAATTCTCTAATGATACTCGCGTGAGTGCAGACTAACGGAATCACTGCTGTAAAGTAAAACATTAAAAAGAACAAATGAATCAGCACCTTACATTTGAAAAGACAGAGCTGAGTTTTCAGTGTAAATAAAGCATGTGTGCAGCCGGGGAGAGTGTGTGTGTGTGTGTGTGTGTCGGTGTGTGTGGGGCACAGTGTCAAACAGGCGAGGGAGATGTTGATTATAAGAGAGGAGCATTAAGACGCAGCAGGGGACTCTTATTTTGACACAGGGGACGCAGCAGGGGAGACGATCAACCATAATTCCTTGCAGCGCAAGAGAGAGAAAAATCATTGGCTCAGTTGTGATCACTTGCCGCTCGGTGTCAAAATAAGAGTCTCGTGCGTGATACATGATACTCAGCACTCAAACTAATACTTGCTCGGTTTCCGATTAAAAATGTATTAAAAATCTTGTATACACTCGTAAACCACGTTACACGCAATCCGAGGTTCCACTGTACTTCATTCTATCTCATACTTTATCTGTCTTCACCTTCTCTCTCTCTCTCTCTCTCTCTCTCTCTCTCTAACTGTGATCTCTCTACACGTGAGGGACTGAGATGAAGAGGTGATGCTACACACACCAGGTTAGTTGATTCCCTTTTCCTTTATTTTCACCCCTTTTCCTGAGATGCTGAAGCTCATTTATCAGGCTGGATATGAACATGTTTATTAGAGCAGGAGATAATGGCACATCACACTGAACATTTAACATGTACTTACCTTCTTTCCAACTGTGAGTGTGTAATATAAAACTACCATAGACCATAAATGAATTTTTAAAACGTAATAATGTCTACTGGAATAATTGCCCTAAAACCGCTGTGTTGATTAAAGTGAAGTGAAAAGTGAGACAGCACTTACAGCAGGATGAGGCTGATGAGGATGATGATCAGAGCCCAGGTCTCAGCCGAAAAGCTCCACCAGTACTCCATCCTGATTAGTGTCAGTGTTAGGAGTGTTAATACTGTTAATATTAGTACTGTAGTATGGCGTAAATCCAGTCGTTGGTGTAGTGTGTGTGTGTGTGTGTGTGTGTGAGAGAGAGAGAGAGAGAGCACTGTAAGAGAAGATATTTAAACCCACATTAATGTTAATTATTAAGCACACACTTGTGCAACTGCCCTCTGCACACCCTCACTCACACACACCTTTACCCCCGAACACTATTACATGCATCCATGTTTGTCTCAGGGCTTTCTGAAGTAAACAAGCGCAAAGAAACAAATAAAACTTAAAGTATTTAAGAAAATCCTGCAGATTTGTTTGTCATGAAATGTACATGTTAGTTACTATTCTATATTTTATTATTATTTACATACAGTTAAATTTTCCACTGAGAATCGACAGAACAATTATCAGAAATTGGCCCATAAATTTGTAATGGGAGAGTCTCGGGTACAATCAGTAACTGCTGAGACAGAGTTTGAAAACTGAGAGTGTAATATGTAAAAATTAGGCTTCAACTGGATAAAGATTTCTGTAATTAATGAAGCCTTGTTCTTAGATTAGGGGTGTGTGTAAAAGTAAAACCATGTCTGCCGCAGATTGCTAATGTCAGTTACTTGATTCATCAAAAAGCAACCTGTGTGTGTGTGTGTGTGTGTGTGTGTGTGTGTGTGTGTGTGTGTGTGTGTGTGTTAACAATATTTATAGTGGTGAGTAATATAAAGTGCGGTCATTAGACTGTTATATAACACTACATAGAGGAGAAAGAGATAACTTCTACACACACACACACACACACACACGCACACAGATTTCCTTGGACAATGAAACTGAAGCGTCTGGTTTTAGACCACAGTAATTCATTAGTATGGTGTAGTGGCTCCGTTTGCAGCCAGTACAGCATCATTTGGTCTTGGGAATAACAGATACAAGTCCTGCACGGTGGCCAGAGAGATTTTGAGCCGTTCCTCTTGCAGGTCACTACAAGATGCTGGTGGAGGAAAATATTTCCTGACTTGTTTCTCTAAAACACCAACAACAGCCAAGTGTCTCAGTAATATTTGGATCTGGTGAGTGTGCAGGCCATGGGAGATGTTCAACTTCACTTTCATGTTCATCAAACCACTCTGTCGCCAGTCTTGCTGTGTGTTTATTGGTTTATTGGTACATTATCCTGATACAATTTTTGAACCATTGGGTGCACGTGGTCCTCCAGAATGGTTCGCTAGTCCTTGGCAGCGACGCGCTCATCTAGCACAAGTATTGGGCCTCGGGAATGTCATGATATTGCAGCCCAAACCATCACTGATCCACCCCCATCCTTCACTCTGGGCATGCAGCAGTCTGGGTGGTACTGTACGCTTCTTTGGGGCTTCTCCACACCGTAACTCTCCCGGATGTGGTAAAAACAGTGAAGGTGGACTCATCAGAGAACAATACATGTTTCACATTGTCCACAGCCCAAGATTTCCACTGATGGCACCCTTGAGTTGGGCAGCTGTGGTTTTATGTTTTTTGGATACAATGCAGGTTCGCACCCGGAGATCCCTTTCAGACAGCTTCCTCTTGCATCCTCAATTACTCCTGTCAGATGTGGTTCGTCATTCTTGATGGTATGCTGACGTTACCCTGGATACCGTGGCTCTTGATACATCACAAAGACTTGCTGTCTCGGTCACAGATGCGCCAGCAAGACGCGCACCAACAATTTGTCCTCTTTTGAACTTTGATATGTCCCCCATAATGTTGTGTGTATTGCAATATTTTAAACAAAACTGTGCTATTACTCTGCTAATTAAACCTTCACACTCTGCTTACTGCTTCTTACTGGTGGAATGTGCAAGCAATGAAGATCGGCCACCAGGCTACTCAGATTTAGCCATGAAACCTCCAACACTAAATTGGCCAGTGTTTCAGTTTCATTGTCCAAGCCCTGTGTGTGTGTGTGTGTGTGTGTGTGTGTGTGTGTGTGTGTGTGTGTGTATATATATATATATATGTACACACAGCACCCCATATTGACAGAAAAACACAGAATTGTTGACATTTTTGCAGATTTATTATTTAAAAAAAACTGAAATATCACATGGTCCTAAGTATTCAGATCCTTTGCTCAGTATTTAATAGCAGTCCCCTTTTGATCTAAAACAGCCATGAGTCTTTTTGGGAAAGATGCAACCAGTTTTTCACATCTGGATTTGGTTATCCTCTGCCATTCCTCCTTGTAGATCCTCTCCAGTTCTGTCAGGTTGGATGATAAATGTTGGTGGACAGCCATTTTCAGGTCTGTCCAGAGATGCTTAATTTGGGTTTAAGTCAGGGCTCTGGCTGGGCTATTCAAGAACAGTCACAGTTGCTGTCACAGTCAAAGTTGTTGTGAAGCCACTCCTTTATTTTAGCTGTGTGCTTAGGGTTCTCATCTTGTTCTCATCAGACGAGAGATTCTGTTGTGGCCTTTTTTTTTTTTTTTTTAGCAAACTCCATGGAGACTTTCATGTGTCTTGCACTGAGGAGAGGCTTCTGTCGGGCCACTCTGCTATAAAGCCCTGACTGGTGGAGGGCTTCAGTGTTGGGTGACTTTCTACAACTTTCTCCCATCTCCCGACTGCATCTCTGGAGCTCAGCCACAGGTTTCTTTGGGTTCTTGTTTACCACTCTCACCAAGGCTCTTCTCCCTAGATAGCTCAGTTTGGCCGGCTCGAGGAAGGGTTCTGGTCGTCCCAAACATCTTCTTTTTAAGTATTATTGAGGCCACTGTGCTCTTAGGAACCTTAAGGGCAGCAGAAAATTTTTGTAACCATGGCCAGATCTGTGCCTTGCCACAATTCTGTCTCTGAGCTCTCCAGTCAGTTGCTTTGACCTCATGATTCTCATTTGCTCTGACATGCACTGTAAGCTGTAAGGTCTTACAGTATATAGACAGGTGTGCTGGTTTCCTAATCAAGTCCAATCAGTATAATCAAACACAGCTGGACTCAAATGAAGGTGTAGAACCATCTCAAGGATGATCAGAAGAAATGTACAGCACCTGCGTTAAATATATGAGTGTCACACAAAGGGTCTGAATACTTGGGACCATGTGATATTTTAGTTTTTCTTTTTTAATAAATCTGCAAAAATGTCAACAATTCTGCCTTTCTGTCCATATGGGGTGCTATGTGTACATTAATGGAAAAAAATTTACTTAATAAATAAATAAATTAATGTATAACTAAATGATTTTAGCAAATGTAGATACACTGTATGAGATACTGTATATAGATGCATGTTTCATGTTATGGTCAATTGTATAGAACCATGTTAATGGACTAAAATTTGTTTTGACAAAAATTTTTAGCTGGCAACATGGTGCCTTAGTGGTTACTACTGTGGCCTCACAATTCAGGTCTGTGATTTTGGTGATACGTTTGGTGGGTTTTATTGAGGTACTCCGGTTTCCTCTTATAGTGCAAAGACATTCATAATTGATGTTTCCAAATTGCCGCTTGTGTTCATTTGTGTGTCCAGTGTGTATCTAGGCCTCCTCCTGACCACGTATAGGATAAACAGTATAGAAAATTAAGATAATGAAATTTGTAGCTCACAAACATTACAGATCAACATTCTCAGTAATGATTAAACATTATGGCTTTATTTTGTCTATACATTGATCTAATGTATAGACAAAAATAATCTAAAGTTCTAAATGTATGTAAAGTTATGTAAAGTTCTTTTCAATGACTCATCAATAAAAATAGAGTCTTTGTGATATTTAGGCGAGCAGTGAGGTGATTTTCTATTTGATCCCCAGCAGACGAGAGGACAGGGTTATCTCCTGTGGCTGCCATGCTGCTGTGGGTGCTGCTGGATTATGAACTTCATTCCTAATGTCTTTCCATGATTGTGATCCATGGAAATGGCCTTGGTGTCATGGACGCTGAGACACTGGTTTTGAAAATAAATTTGCTTGGATCATGTCTTCATAATGTAGATGTTTACACCTTAAAGCTTGTTGGAAATTGATGCCAGAAAAGCTGGTCTGGAATCTGGGTGGTGTGCATCCAGGTGTTCAAACCACTGCAACTGTATTTACTGAATCTTCTCTACCATTGTTGTTAGGTTTGTGGGTCTTGTCATGATGTCATGAAAGGAAACAGTAAAGATCTGCTGCAGGCCTTGCATTTAGAAATCATCCTTTTTATTTAGCTCTGGTTTGAGCAGGGTCCACATTTCTGATAAGAAAATGCCAGATTTTTGTCTTAAAGGAGATACTGTACATATGCACCACCTTCCACAACTTCTTCTCATGCCGCTGCTTCTACTGCTTGTATTGAATGACACTTCCGTTCCCACATTGTCATGTTTTTTCCCATACCTTCCAGACCATCCCTCCCACACAATTGATACTCATTCACTGATAATTTTTACCAGCATTTAAGGTAGGCTCAGGGTGTACCTCATTGCCAGATTATTGGGATCATCTCAGATTGTTTTCATGTGCTCAGGATTCCATTCTGTCTCACATTTTCTCTTTCTTTCTCATGATTTAGATTTGTACTTCTGTACTTGTAAAGGGTTCGACCCTATGTGCACGGGTGGCACCATGAAGCACAGACACAAAGCCAGGTCTTAATGGGAACAAGGATAATTTCTTTAGGAAAAATGGGGAAGGAAAGGTTAAAGGAGGGAGGATTGAAGTAAATAGGTGTACATGCAAGTCCAAGGCAGTGCCCAGCTGGCATGTGGGCACGCAGCAAATAAAAGGTCGCGGTGGGTGGAGTAATAAAACGGATCATACGGAGGCAGCGCTCCTACACGCTTCCTCAACTGTTCTTCTACAGGTGGGAGTCCTCGCAGACGTCCATCGGCTGGGCGGCTTTCCCGGCTGGGCTCGGGGACCTTAACGCAGTTCTCCTCACAGCCTTTTCCTCTTCGGCGGAGGGAAGACAAAGGTCAAGATGCTTGCGCAGTTCTTTCTCGCGCTGTCCTCAGCACGGAGATCAAAGGGCAGAATTCCAGTGTCCTTTTTAAAAGTCTCTGGGGCTCCTCATATCGCCTCACTCGCATGCTACTCTCTCATGCTCCACCACATTACGTTCTTCCCGAACCCTGGACTAATTTCCGCACCTTGCTTTTGTAATGCGGAGCATGCCCGGGATCCTATTAATGTTAATCATCGCCAGCCGGCCCGAATAGGCGGCCCGTCCCTTCGCATACCTGCAGAAGGGGTGCCACCTACCTAGGGAGCCTATGTAGTGAGCAAGGGCAATAATAGATTTGGGCGCACACCCATCACAGACGCATGCCGTGACAGTATTGTACTGCTTGCTGATTTCATAGCTTAGAGTGCTAGCACCAACATGCTAAAGGAGCCATGCCTCCTTGCACTGCTTATGAGGAAGGTTAAGGCACATGTTCCTCTTTTCTCTCGCAGTGCTACATGCTTCCACCTTTTCCTCAGAATGATCCATATGATACATCATAACACTCCTTACTGGTAGATTCCAGGAGTAGCACTCGGATGCTCATCATCGTTGCTGCACCTAGGACTTCTTCAGAGAGAACCCTGTTGACTATCAGAGTTGGTCAAAGATGAACTGTTCCCCTGAGAACTATTACTTTACAAACTAATGAACCTGGCTCGTCGAGTAGACAAGTGCCTCCTTGTTCTTGAAGGGTAGACTCACCTTGTTCAGGCACTAATTGATTCAGACTCAGACAGGAACCGAAACTGTGTTGCTGCCAAAGCTTTCAGGATCTCCTTCCTACATGTAGAACCTTCACTCAAAGTTCAAGCCCTCGACGGGAGCTCTTTACCATTCATCACTCATCAAACTCCTTCACTACCTGCTACAAGTGTCAGGTAGTCATTCATGGATAAAGGCCATGCTGCCATCATCCATCGGTCTTCTCTGGCTATCACTCCAAAAAACAACATTGACTGCACCAGGAACATTATCTCTTGGTGGAGCCAGTCATTCTTTCAGCTGTTCACCCACATCACACTTCTGCCACTACAAGCGAACAACCTAATCTCTCCAATACACCTGCCAAATACCACAATCTCAAGCAAGTTTTCCATAAGGCGTATCAACCATATGACTGCTCCATTGATCCCTGGGACCACTCCCCCTCCACTTCCCTTAAGAAAAAGAGCCTATGTACCAGTTAAGTGTGTGTGTGTGTGTGTGTGTGTGTGTGTGTGTGTGTGTATCAGTCCAGTCCCTTTTTGCCCTGTGGGAAGAAGCTGTTACACAGTCTGGATGTGAGAGCACAAATGCTTCGGTACCTTTTTCCAGATGGCAGGACGGTGAAGACAGACAGTGGTGCAGCCACTCAGGATGCTCTTTATAGTATAGACTATAACTCTATATAAGGTGTTAATAATTGGTAGTGGAAGATGGGCCTTCCTTATTCTTCTAAGTAAGAAAGGGCGCTGTTGGTCTTTCTTGTTCAAAAAGCTGGTGTTGAAGGACCATGTGAGATTCTCCACCAGGTGGACACCAAGGAATTTGGTGCTATTGACATTCTTCACAGAGGAGACATTGATGTTCAGCACTTCTTTGTCGTGGGAATGATGGTGGTGATCCTGAAGCATGTGGGAACAATGCCGCTGCCAGCTCTTCATTCTCTGAGAACTCTGCCAGGAATATTGTCAGCCTTACGTGGGTTGACTCTGCAAAGAGTTTTCCTTACATTGGTGGTTGGGAGGAGGGGTCGTCTTGCTCACCATCATGCTCACCATCTTGTTCTTCTGCGATTCAAACCAAAAGCAGAACCTGTTCATCGAATCTGAAAGGGAGCTGTCACTGTCCCAGCCAAGTGATGATGTCCCATAGTTGGTGATGGCTTGTATGCCCTGACACATGCGCGGGTGTTTCAGCACTGTTTCTGAAGTGGTTGTGGATTCTCTAGTCGTGTGCACACTTTGCCTCTCTGATGGCATGGGACAGTTAGGGCTGCCTTTCCCCTGCTCTCGGGTCTTTACTATCCCTGATGCATCTTGCTAGTTCATGGTGGAGGTGGACGGCTAAAACACTGTTGTTGGAGGCATTCTCTCTCGGAGATCGTTGCAGGATAACAAACTATACCCTTGTTCTTTTTCTTGCATCATTTATGCCATGCACCAAGAAATTACGACAGGTGGTTGCTATTATTCTTCAGATACATAATTCATAATTCATAGAAGATTATTCTCTTCTACCAGCCAGGGTCAAAGAACACCAAGGCAGATGCTCTATCTCAACAATTTTTTCTCTCCCATGATTCCATGGCCAAACCTATTCTCACACTTCACCATTTGATCACCACAGCATGACTTCAAGCGTTCACGTCACCTGGGTCCATAAGGACATCGATTCTGGTGGCCCTCAGTAAAAGAGGAGGTCTCCAGTTTCGTGGGGGTATGTGACCAACAAATCATCACCCAGTCCCTCCTCATCATCCATGGTCACATATTGCCCTGATCTTTGTCCAGGTATTCCAGGTATTTGGGTTACCTGCCACACTGGTTTTACTCAAGTGGAGAAGGTAGAGGTCCCATCTACTCAACATTTCATTTGCAAGCTGACATCGTGGCGAGCTAGAAAACTCTTTATAGCATCATCTTTAGGTAGCAAAAGTACAATACACTCATTCGTAGAAACATAAGAGGGTGTTAAACTCTGTTTCCTGTTCAAAGACAATGCTTAGGTTTTATACTTATCAGGTCCTACTAATCCCAAATATATAGGAACACATATAGGAACAGTTTAAAATGCACACAAAATTAAAGTTCAGGTCTTAAGAGGCTAAGACATCTAAGTACAGGGCCAGAGAGTCATGCACATTCTACATTCTCATTCAGTTGAGGAGCCATGATGTCCTCTTGGAAGACTCTGGTCAGAACAGGGAATGCTTTTTTGTGCAACTAATAGTTTATTGTGGATCCACACACAGCTGGTGGAGCCACTGTATAAAATTTGAAAGTGTTTCAGGGGCACATGCTTGACCTCTTTCATCCTCCAATGGACACATTCAAATGCTAATATGAAGTCACTTAAGAGGATTACAGTGTGTTTCCCACTCCTGGTCCTTTATTATTCAGCTTATTAAGGTGCCATCTGCTTTCTTGATGTTGTTTGTCAACTTGTTTTTCGACATCAAGATATCTTGAGGGCCTGATACAGGGTTTGGGTCTCCTGGGCCTTGTGTTGGCTCTTCATCTTCTATTGGACCACCTGCAGTATTAAGTCTAAGTGGTTGACCCACCCCAGTCTCTGTACCAGGTTCATGTCTGCGTCTAGCAGGAGATAAGTAACATAAGTGGACAGTGCATTACAGATCTTTTTTCAGGATCTACATCAGCCAGTATTTTTTCACTGTACCACAGATCATGCAGCGTGAAATCCATGAATATAAGCTGCATTCATATGCATTGCTGATTTCCATGGAGTTGTTGGCATCATCCATAGCTGATTATACAGATGTAAATCTTTGTATGTAATTTATATGCATGAAATGTAAATCATTTCATGATTCTGTACCAGTCTGTAGTGCTCATTGCACATGAATGGACATTGCATCTACACATTTACGCATATTTGCACCATCCCTGGATATTATTGATTTAAATTCTATTTCAATTTCCACAACTAAGGTTTTCTATATTTTCTATATTTGTACTGCTAAATATAGCTACATGAATATTTTCTATAGCTAAAGTTTTTCTATATTTTACTTCTAATTTTACTTCATAATTTATTTCTTCTTGTTAATCTTAAGGTCACGGGTGGTCGTAGAAGGTCGTATTTCACTGCATATCGTACTGTGTATGACTGTGTATGCGATTTATTTATTTTTATTTAAATAAAATTTCAATTTAAATTAGCTTATTGGTATAGCAGTAATAAAGAAATGTTAAATAGTTGCACCTTTAATGTTATGGTGTATTGATGTTATATGAAAGTAACATTGCTACCAAGTTCAATTTATTTTTTAATTCAATTTTTATTTATATAGCGCTTTTAACAATTGACATTGTCGCAAAGCAGCTTTACACAATAAAAAGAAGTAAGTTTTTATGCAATGTGTATGAATCAAAATGATCAGATTGTCCCTGATGAGCAAGCCGAGGGCGACGGTGGCAAGGAAAAACTCCCTGAGATGGTAATAGGAAGAAACCTTGAGAGGAACCAGACTCAACAGGGAACCCATCCTCATCTGGGTGATAACGTAAATGTAACGTTTACATGGAGCAAGTAAAATCTGCTCCATGATTTTTAAATGCCTTTATTGAGATGTGTAAATTAGAATAAAGATGTGACTCAGCACTAACAAGTCTACTTTATTGGCACTGGTAGACAGACAGGGGAAACACCCTGAGTACTTTTTTCCCAATGTAGACTGACTGGGGGAAAAAAAGAAAAGCATTTAAAAATTCAAAATAGGAATTAGAACCTTTAAAAGTCTATAAGTTAATGTGATTGTTGTTGCAGGAGTTCATTTTCCGAGGCGTGAATTTAAGTTTTATGGGGTTTTTAGGAGCCAGAAATCCACTGTTGTTCAGCTCCAGAGGAACCTGATTAGAAAATGAGAAAAGTAAAAATGACCTCCTGTACAGAATATAAAAACAAACAACACAAATTGATGGGCTTTAAAGCAGAACTTAATGATGTTTTAGGACGATGTTAGCGTTCCAAGATTTAGATGATTAGCGTTAGAAGATCCTGACCTTTGTTTCCTCAGAAAGACTGATGTCGAATCTCTGCAGGATCTGAACAGCAGCCAGCTTCATGATCACAAGGGCGAACCTCATCCCGATGCAGTTCCTGGGTCCTAAACCAAACGGCATGTACGCGTACTGATCAATGCTCTCCTTATTCTCCTTAGTGAACCTGAAACAACACGGATGATCAACATACAACACAGATTAAAAAAACGACCTATTCAGACAGTATAACATTTAAATTTGTAGAAACTATGGGATAAAACTTTATACAGATCAGAGAAAAGTAAGTAAAATTTGCTACTAAGAGATAACTACTAAGAGATAAAATACTGACATTCAAGCATAGAGCTGAGCACAGTAATGTGAATGCTGCCATGCTTTCATGTCTGACGAGATAGTTTGCTCAGCACTCAGTCATAAGGAAGCATTTTTTCAGTAAAACTGAGAATTCAAATAATGTTTAATGATGTTTAACATCACTGATAATAATGTATTTGTACCTTTCAGGTTTGAAGGTCTCTGGATTAGGCCAGTATTCAGGGTCTCTATGCAGGGCGTAAATGGGCACCATGACGACCGAGTCCTTTGGGATGGTGACACCGCTTATTTCAACAGTTTTTTTGCAGACTCTCTCCAAACGAAGTGCGACCGGGTACAACCTGAGCGACTCGTTTAGAGCAGCATCCAGATAATCCATGTTCATCACACCATCATAATCAACATCACCCTGAAGACCAAAAGACAAGGTAAAGTTAATGTCCACTGCTGTCTCTGTCTCCTCTAACCTGGTCCCTGTGTAAAAGCCTGTCACAGTCTCACAGTGACTTCAGCCTGAAAACCAAAAACCAAGACACATACACCGATAAGCCATAGCAGTAAAAATAACTGCCTGATATGGTGTAGTCCCCCTTGTGCCACTAAAACAGGCCATCGAGGCCTGGACTCATGCTATAAATTAAAGTTCTGTCTTAGTCTGTATGTAAAACCTAATGGTCTTAGTTTTAACCCCTGTGTAATCTGTCTAGTATTATCACCGTATATACATTTTTCACATTATATATATGAATTATAATTATGGAATATATTAATTAATTATAATAATTTGTTCCTGAAGCAGGCTCGTATATCAGAACACTTGTAAACCAAATCATATTTTCTTATAAGAAATAATAGAAAGTCAGATTATTCGTTCCACAGCCCAAAAAAATGTATACATAAAAATAATTATTATAAAATCTAAAGAAAAAATAAAACATATTAACCTGCATTTTACCTTAAAAAAAAAAAAAGTTAAACTAAATCCCAACAGATAAGTGCCTCTGTGCACGCAGGTGCCATGTGTGTGTGTGTGTGTGTGTGTGTGTGTGAAGGGGCATGGGGTCCAATGACGCGCACACACACACACAAATGCAGACACAGAGAAGAGCAAAAATTTATTTTTATCCTTTCTAATGAGACTTTCTTTTGCTTTACATGCGCGCACACACGTGTTATAATAACATGTACACACAAACACAAAATAAAATATGTTTTAAGCGCACACTCTTGTGGTCACAGTGTTGTAGTAAACAGTACACGCGTGATACGCAGTACAAGAATGTTTTGTTTATACCAGTAAGAGACGAGCACTAAGACCCAGCAGGGGAGACGATTACCCACAATTCCACGGCGCAAGAGAGAGAAAAACCATTGGCTCAGTTGGGATAACGTGACGCTCTGCATCAAAACAAGAAGCGCATGCATGATACATGATACTCGGCACTCGTAAACCAAGACTTGCTCGTTTTTCAAGTCAAAATTGATTAAAAATCTTTGCTTGTCTTGTGGAACAGTCACAAACCGAGTTACTCGCAATCCAAGGTTCCTGTATAAGATTTAAATAAGAATTATGTACCTTATTAGGGAAAGTTGTGTCAATTTCTTCCTGTAGTTTCTTCATGGTGTCTTGATTACTGGCCAGATTGTAAAAGAGAAATGAGAGTGTGCTGCTGGTTGTCTCATAACCAGCAAAGATGAAGATCATTGACTGGGACAGGATCTCATGATCATTCAGACCTTCAAACATCAAACACACCACTTATCAGTCCACTTTTTAAAATAATATTTATTTTCCCAGATTTAATCCCAACAGTGATACTTGAGCTGAGTCTGTGGTGTTACTGAATGGTATTGCCTCAAATAAAATAAGTAGTGGGACTGTCATGCATGTCTGATATAATGTTAGGGTTTACTATGTACATGGCTTGGGGTGTCTGGCCAAAAGCTTAAATATGCTATTTTTTGACAATGAACATCAGACACAGTCACATGCGATATGTGATATCTCTCCCAGCCAGTAGCGCAGACTCGTGAAACAATAATCGATTACAAAATATGTTTTGTTACTTAGTGTAAGGGGTTAGACTGCATAATAACCAAGTGACATACATTACGTCCCCAACTTACAAACATTCATGTTATAAACTTCCAGAGATGCGAACGGACCACTGTTCTACTAACATTTGTAGAAGCAAACAGATCGAAGAAGTAGCTCATGTGAATTGTACAAATATAGACACTGCAGTGCACCACATACCAATATTTACAATTATATACAATATTTTCAGTGTGTAAGTGAATGTATAAAATGTCCAAAGTCCGGGGTATTGTATGTATGGACTGTATGTATGTACAGTGTGTGTGTGTGTGTGTGTGTGTCTATCCTGTGAAGCTGTCCTGATGGAGGATAATCCTAATTTCAGATAATCCTCAACAAAACAGAGTTCACAGTCCAATACAAGGGAAAACAGCTTTGAGACAAAATGCTGTTTGGGATTCCCACACTTACTCACTGTGTGGTTTACTTCCTTAGGCACAGTTGCGTTTTTTGGCCACATGATGGCAGCGTAGGGAGAGGGAACAAAGACTTCATGTAAGACTCGCGTGTCTGACTTAAAAACAAATCCGGTTGGGGACTGATTGCATATACAAGCTCAAAAAGTCCCTGTCTGGGGAACATTTAGGAGAAATAATTACCCTTAGCATTCAGATGGTTGTTTTCTGATTTCTGAGAATCGATCATCAGCTGCATGAAGTCCACTCTCCTCTGCAGAAAGTCAGAGACAACAAACGAATATATAACAGCAGTAAAACCTCAAGTGTGTAGGGAAAGTTACCTCTTCTTTAATTGTACCTTATGATCTTTAGCCACATGTTCAGACTTGATCTTTCGCAGTGAGGCGTAGAAGAAATCAGTCACTGAAGTCGGGAAAAAGGCAAAATCCATTTTCTCCAAGAGTGGTGCAACAAAGGGGAAGAGTGCTGGGAGAAACAGAACGGGATTTTTTTTTTATTATAATTTTTTATTTATTTTTTTTTTTAAAAGCAGAAACGGAGCAAATCAATAAAGGCCACTAAATTACCGACAGCGAGGAAAACAGGGTTGAGAAAATCAAACTTGAGCATTTTCTTGATGTTGGATACGAACGGGTCTTTGGGGTTGTTCAGGGAGTCGATATCGACACTAAACGCTGTGCTCGTCACCACATCCATACTGTACGCTCCGAAAATCCTAGAATTATCAAAAACACCATCAGATCAGATCAGATCAGATCAGCAGCAGACAGAAATCTGTACACACACACACACACACACACACATGCACAATGATCTGTTGTGAGTTCCGTGTTACATTAGACATGATTTACTCTTTAATATCTGCTGATTCTCCTCGATCTGACAGCTTCTGCAGATTTCCAACCAAGGTGTGAGAATGAGACTTCATGATTCCAAACATCTGAGGAACACGAAATAACATCTAATGGTAGTGTATCCATTCAAAATGTCTTTTTAATCATTAACCTGATTTAATTAACACACACACACACACACACACACACACACCTCCTTCAGTCTGCCGCTGGTGAAGGATGGGGAGAGAACGCTCCTGATTCTCCTCCAGTCCTCGTCCTCGACGATGGACACGGCGTCATACAGGGGGCCGTTCAGGCGGAAATTCTGAGTTCAGTCGGAGGTGTTCATTAAAATCACTCACAGTTAGAGATCTTATTATTTTATATTTAATGTTTTTAGTCATTAGTTATTATTCAGTATTGGTGGCTGTCATGGGCACAGGCTTACCCAAACTGCACGGTGGAAAACTAGAACAATAAACTGATTGTTTTGTGGTTTTGACTCAAGGTTGCTCGTTGGTACTTTGTTAAACCCAAAGGGAAATTGTCTTGTATCTGTACGGTTTTATGCACTGAGCTGCTGCCACATGACGGCCTGATCAGAAAACTGTGTGTGTGTGTGTGTGTGTGTGTGTGTGTGTGTGTGTGTGTGTGTGTGTGCGTGCGTGTGTGTGTGTGTGTGTGTGTGTGTGTGTGTGTGTGAGAGATCTCACCCTGCGGTTAGTGAAGAGAGAGTAACACTCTTTAATCAGGACAGTTTTGATGATGTCTGTGTCCATAACAGTGAAGACCGGCTGTCTCCCGTCGTAGATACTGTAACAAGCACCACAAACATCAGACGTCTTATGTAACATCTGCTAAATTTACTGTCTGTAACATTACAAAATCTTTACAGATATAGAAGTAGAATTTTAAGTAGAATTAAATTTTTTAAGTAGCATTAGTGGGAGAATATAAAACCAGCTGGCTAATTGGGAAACTGTCAAATCCGTGTGTAAAATTATATACTATTAGACAATGATGATATAAAGTGATATAATATTTAGACAATTTTAGATCAGCAGTTTTGTATACTAAAAGGTTCAGTGCAAAACAGGACCACTGGGAATGTTTATATAGATTATAGTAATATAATTACACAATTATTATAAAATGATGGCAATAATAATTAGTTATGTTGATCTGAAATGATTAGCTCAGGTGATGTAAGTTGTTGTATAACTGAGGCTGCTGTGAGAGTGACGTTCTGAACACGTGATTGTATCTCCGGTATGAAGAACACTGTCGTAACATAATAAAAACTTTATCTGTTACCAAATATGGTAATATGGATGAACCCTATCTTGAACATTTAATCTGTCATGGTTGCTGTTGATGATGTAGTAACAGTATAAACAAATTTCACAAACAGTATAAACAAATTTCATAAGCATTTCTAATCTCATCAAAATGCCTAGTGTCTGTAATGTCAGTTGGAACACTGTGTTGATGAGATTGTAAAATGTATTTTCCCCAACCATCACAATAACTAGAGACTGTAACACACTCACCCCCAAATCTTGCCGTACTTCTGGAAACACTCCATATCAAAGTTTTGTATTCCCTAAAAATCAGATATTTTTACATATGTTTTACACTGAATGTATAGAGTAGTTTCTTTTTTTATAATGTTTATTAATGACGTTTATAATGTTTATAATATAATAGAAACTCACCTTGCGATACTCTAACATGGTTCCAAAATACGGGATGGGTTTAGGACCAGAAACTCCCAAACGCTTAAAGAACCCGTACGGCCAGTACCCATACCTGAGGACCACACAACATAAGCACTTCTATAAGGAAAGCCAATAATAATGCAGGAAAGATAAATATGCTGATCTTCATCAGGACCTATAGGAAATGTTACTATGATCAACTACAGTACATCCCAGAATATACATTAGTGTTACCATGGTACTTCAGAAATGATCATGGTAGGCACCACTGGACCAGAGTCAGTACTGTGGCATTCCTCTGGGTACGGTGTTAGTACCGCTATACTTTATCCCATAGTGAGGAAACGAGATGAAGAGTTGATCCTACACACGGGAGAATCTCATCTCCAGTGTAGTTACAGTAATGCTCTAAAGATGCCCCTGAGACAGCCTGAGACACGCTGGGGCTCATTTACCAGACTGGATTAAGATTAACATTCAGTTATTCATCACATGTACCTTTTACAGCACAGTGAAATCTGCGATCAAATCTGAAGTCACCATACAGCAACCCCTGGAGCAGATATGGTTCATAGCGTTGCTCAAGGGCTCAAAAGTGGAAAGTTAGCAGTGCTGGCGCTTGAACCCCTGACCTTCCAGTCATTAACCCAGAGCTTTACCTGTTTACCACTGCTGCCCAGGACCCCCAGTGCCCAGGACCCTTTACACAGCACATCTGGCAGTGATTAAAACCCAGAAATCAGATGATTAACCTTTAATATATGTAATATTTACACCATTTTACTAAAATATGATGGGTATGAATGAGATATTAGTGAAGTCAGGTGAAGTATTAAAGTCGAAAGTGAGACAGCACTTACAGCAGGATGAGGCTGATGAGGATGATGATCAGAGCCCAGGTCTCAGCCGAAAAGCTCCACCAGTACTCCATGCTGATTAGTGTCAGTGTTAGGAGTGTTAATACTGTTAATATTAGTACTGTAGTATGGCGTAAATCCAGTCGTTGGTGTAGTGTGTGTGTGTGTGTGTGTGTGTGTGTGTGTGAGAGAGAGAGAGCACTGTAAGAGACGGCTTTTAAACCCAACACTATAGTTAATGATTAAACACACACTTATGTAACTTACCTCTGCACACATTCAGTGGCACTGCATCATCTTCACCCCTAAACACACACACCTTTACCCCTGAACACTTTATTACAGGCGTTCATGTGGAATAAATAAATAAGAAAGATCTTACATGTTTAAATAATTACATATCCACATATTTATGAAAATCCTAAGTGTAAATTTGTTTAGGATGACAAGTTAACTGTAAATAATATTTCAATGATAATAATAATAACAATAATAATAATAATAATAATAATAATAAATTAATTACAAATTGGCCCAGAAATCTGTAATGGGAGTGTCTCTGATAGATCTACAGCTTGAACCTGTGTGTAGGTGAATAAAGTTTGAACTTTAACTTTGCTGTAATTAATGCAGCATTAATTTTAGATTAGAGTTGTGTGCGTGTGTGTGTGTGTGTGTGTGTGTGTGTGTGTGTGTGATAACAAGAACATGTCTGTACAAATCGTATACTGAAGTCACTTACATGATTCAGCAAAAAAACAACCTGTGTGTGTGTGTGTGTGTGTGTGTGTGTGTGTGTGTGTGTGTGTGTTAACAGTGGCAAGTAAGGTAAAGTGCAGTTATTATACTGTTATATAACACTATATGGAGGAGAGAAAGATAACCTCGACACGCACACAAGAGTACAAACACACACACACACACACACACACACATTATATGAAATAATATAGTGTCTAACATGAGTAGCTGACAAACATTTCTGTTAAAGCTGTTAATGGTTAGACATTATGGTTTGATTTTTGTCTATAATTATATTGTCTGTGTTTTGTTCCTTTCTGTGACTCATCTCATCAAAAAGATTCAAAAAGGTCTTCCTGCTTTGCGACATTTAGGTTACCTATTTCTCTTTGATTTCTAGCAGGCAAGAGGACGAGGTTGTCTCAGCTGCTGGATTCTGAACTTCGCTCATACAGTTGATCCATGGGAACGGCCTTGGTGTCATGGACGCCGAGGCACAGGGTGAGCAAGTTGATTTTCTTGGACCATGTCTTGATTGGTGTAGATATTTGCACCTTTCAGCTTGTTGGACATCGATGCCAAGCTGGTATGGTATCTGGGTGGGGTTCATTCAGCAGACATGTACGAACCACGCCAGCCATCTTTACTGAATCTTCGATCATCATTTGATTTGTGTGTCTTGTCTGAATGGTGATGTCATGAAATCTAAAGACATCTGCTGCAACCACTGCATTTGGAAAGTTTTGAGGTCGTTCTCCAGTTTGAATCGGGTCCACATTTCTGATCCTTGTAAGAAGATGGCAGATTTTGGTCTTGACTAAGATATTAGCCGTTTTCAATATGCACCACTGTAAGTATTGCTGCGTAGTCTGCTGTGGACTTCAGCAGGAAGAGCAACTTTGACAACACTGATAAGCCCAAATATTTGACTCCTTGCACTTGTTCCTTTTCCACTCCACCCAGGCGATGCTGGCTTGTGACCCATCCATTATTAGGATATCGCATTGTGCCCTCGTCGTTGAATTCTTCCGATTTGTATTGCTGATCCACACTCAGCTAGTGGAGCCATTGTACAAAGTTTAAAAGAGTTTCAGGGCTGTTGTGTTCCTCTAGGAATAAACAGGAGTTTGACATACATATACTCATGCCTCACTACCCCCATAAAGGCTTGTCCATAGAGCTGCCACCTGTTATCAAACAGCAACGATTTCTAGAATTCTATGACATGCAAAATTTAGGTTGTTAATGATTTCCGTGATAAATTTGCAATTTCAACATATCTTGAATAATAACTTTGTCCCTCACGTATCCATCTCGAGTACCATTTCATTTATGGTACTTGCTGATTAAACCATGCGACCTCTTGACATTTCACCACCTCATATAACATGGTGAGCACGTCATTCCTTGTTGCGGAAGATTTTACTGTACAAGCCTTGTATCGTTCAGCAGTAACCCGTCTTCCACAGTGACTGTAGGCCACACGGACCAGGTACGTTTCAGCACTACTGTACTGTAGCTCTTGACTTGCCTGCACTGGGCCATGCCTTTTCGCACAGCTAGGGCAGTGGTGGCTCAGAGGGCTAAGGCACTGAGTTACTGATCGGAAGATCGGCGGTTCGATTCCCAGCTCAGCCAGGTTGCCATTGTTGGGCCCTTGAGCAAGGCCCTTAACCCTAACTGCTCCAGGGGCGCTGTACCATGGCTGACCCTGCGCTCTGACCCCAGTTACACTGGGATATGCGAAGAAGGAATTTCACTGTGCTGTAATGTATATGTGACAAAATAAAGGCTTTACTTTACCGGACACCATCAGCCTTCAGCTAATCTCCTAAATTGTCCTCGTATGTGGGATACTCGACAATGCAGACCACGTAGATGTTGGTGCTCTCCACTGATTCTTGCTCCTCTGAGGACATGCTTGATTTCATTAGTGAGTGTGACAGTGTGTCTGCTGTCCACAGTGACTTTACAGGAACAGAATATGAATTAATAGAATATGTGTAGCACCTTAATCTCATTGTGAAATGCTGGATAAAATCTAAAGCCTGTGCTCCAAGTAAACCTGAGTCTCCAGACTAAAATGTTTTTCCTAAGATGAAAACATATTCTTTACCGCTGAATATTACAAATCCACACACCACAATTGCTGGCATTTTCCAGGCTCTGCTTGGGTGCCGTGGTCCAGTTTGGTACAGTGAACCTTGCTAAACCCACAGGAATTCGTCCTGGACCAAACAAAGACTTCTTAGGATTCTGAAGAACAGGCTGGAAGCTCTGCGCAAAAGTCCGGCGCCATATTGTCTGTAGGACAAATTTTGTTATATAACTTTATGATGTGCATTATTATGTACAAGACCATTCCCTACAAAGATACACAAAATGAATGAATAAATAACATTACAGAAGAATATTTGCATGACTGTAAGGAAAGCGACATATCACATGACAGACCCGTTTTCAGATGGGGAAAAAAATCAATAATGTCGACTCCTAGTTTGCTTTTTTTTTTCTTCCTGAAAAGAGAAAGGAGCGAGTGTGTTCCAATCCCAAACTGTTTTCATTTACATACGTTCAGATGATCATTTTTCTTCAGGATCCACTTTAAACAGACCATGCACTGAACATGTTAGAGAGGACACTCTTGAATGTCCATTTCCACATTTATACGTTTTATAGCTACACCTATCTCTAATGAGTGCTATGTTGTTCTTGTCAGTTGCAGTCCTAAACCATCAAAGCCAAGCAGGTCGTATCACACATTGTGGATTTATTATTGTCTGTAAATAAGACAATCTGAAGTTCTGTTCTGTTCAGTAAGGCAGATCATTTGACTCAGTGTCAATAAGATTGTACTCTTTCAGCTTTCAAACCAACTTCAATCCTTTTTTTAAATTTTGTTATATTAGATGCATAATGAATAAAAAGTGATTGATATTGAGTGAGTTATAAGTGATTGATGCTGAGAGATTGACAGATGGAGAGAGCGGAGTTGGATGGTTTGCTCAATTTTGTTACAACTAACAAAAACATCTAACTGTAATCAAATTGGAGTAAATAACCCAACTTGAATTGTTCCCCATTTCTAAGCAAAATCCCGTTATCTGAGCCTGTATAAGCATGATAAACAACTCACAAAATAATTACCGCTCTCTCTTGGTCTCTCTCTCCTCGACTCTTGTTTGACTAACTTGTCCAAACAGCAAATCACTGTCAACCACCACACGCATCTAATTTCTCCTATACAATCCACTTATCATAGTGACTATTGTAGGGACTTATGGTGAATTGAACCTATAATTCAAGTTCAAATGTAATTCTGTGTCCTGTTCAACACTGGAATGGGCGTGTTTAAAGGCTGTACAGCAATCAGCCACTAGAGGGCCGGAGGTACAGTTTAGTCGGACCTTTGACTCCATGGCATGGTTCACTGATATACCCTGATCAGTCATTGCATTACAACACATCAAACACAGTATTGTACAGGTTCCCCTTGTGCTCTGGGTGTTCTGCTGCCTTTCTAGCAATGGCATTTTACAGGATGGGCTGGACCTTCGTCCCGATGGGCATGGGTGAGTACTGGGTACAATGTTTTTCACTTCACCCGTCAGTGCTCTATTGTGGCTGATTGGTGTATTCAGTCCTCTCAACGTTTTGGAATCAAGAATGAACTGTGATTTTGTAAAGTGTCAGTTAAATTTTAATCGCCACACCAATTCAATTCAATTCAATTCAATTTTATTTATATAGCGCTTTTAACAATTGACATTGTCGCAAAGCAGCTTTACACAATAAAAAGAAGTAAGTTTTTATGCAATGTGTATGAATCAAAATGATAAGATTGTCCCTGATGAGCAAGCCGAGGGCGACGGTGGCAAGGAAAAACTCCCTGAGATGGTAATAGGAAGAAACCTTGAGAGGAACCAGACTCAACAGGGAACCCATCCTCATCTGGGTGATAACGGATAGCAGAGAATGATCAGCATAATAATGTGTACTGGAAGTTCAGTGTAACAGGAGATGTGTTAAAATTTAAATTAAAAGGAGTCCAGTTTGTTCCCGGAGGCTCAGGTAGACTGTAGGAGATTCCAGTCCTGAGCTATCGAACAACTGAAGTCACAGGTCCCCAGAGCATCAATCGATGATAGGACAGTCTTCATGGAAACCATCCCCAGCCACCAAGCGCATCCAGGCAGACCACACGGGGCATCCATGTGACGGGATCTCCAACCAGAAGCAGGACTCCAGGACGGGTTAGACGGCTTCAGAGGGCAGAGGGGTCTGGATCACTGGCAACTCAGGAGCGAACATGTATAGCTCGACAGAGAGACAGAGAGAGGGAAAGGAGAGAGAGAGAGAGAGCAGAAAAGGAGAGAACAGAAAATAAGGAGAGATGGCAGTTAGGTCTGGTCACAGTCAACATGTATAAGGTGAATGTATATTAGTGCAAAGTGCAAGCAGGGACTCCGGCAGGACTAACTATAACAGCATAACTAAAAGGGAGAGCCAGAAGGAAACACAAACATGAGGGCTCCCTGAGATGTAAAGCAACCAATCACCTCACCGTCAACAAACCTGAGTGAACAATGAGAGTGGGGAGGACAGCATCTAAACATACCAGTTCACCAGAATACTCTACGTCCATGAGTCCCCCAGATCTGCTCCTTTACCTAAGGTTAATCTATTTACAAAAATGCTTGGCTAAATAAATAAGTTTTTAGCCTAGACTTAAACACTGAGACTGTGTCTGAGTCCCGAACATTAACAGGAAGACTATTCCATAACTTTGGGGCTTTGTAAGAAAAAGCTCTGCCCCCTGCTGTAGTTTTAATAATACGTGGTACTGACAGGCAGCCTGCATCCTTTGATCGAAGTAGGCGTGGCGGATCGTAAGACACTAACAGTTCACTCAAATACTGTGGCGCGAGACCATTTAGTGCTTTAAATGTCAAAAGTAGTATCTTGAAATCGATGCGAAATTTCACAGGGAGCCAATGCAGTGTAGATAAGATAGGGGTGATGTGCTCGTATCTTCTGGTTCTAGTGAGGACTCTCGCTGCTGCATTCTGGACTAACTGAAGCTTGTTTATACACCTAGTTGAACAACCAGACAGTAAGGCGTTACAATAGTCCAACCTAGAGGTGATAAAAGCATGAACTAGTTTTTCTGCATCATTTAGTGACAATATGTTTCTTATCTTGGCAATATTTCTAAGGTGAAAGAAAGCTATCCTGGTGATATTATCTACATGAGCTTCAAACGAAAGGCTGGAATCTATAATCACACCGAGGTCTTTAACTGTTGCACTTGATGGAACAGAAAGGCCATCTAAAGTTACAGTCTGATCAGAAAGCTTACTTCTAGCTACTTGTGGTCCTATGACTAGAACTTCTGTCTTATCAGGATTAAGCAGAAGAAAATTAATTAACATCCAATCTCGTATGTCCTGCACACACTGCTCAATTTTAGCAAACTGGTTTTTCTCATCTGGTTTTGCTGAGACATATAATTGTGTGTCATCAGCATAACAATGAAAACTAATACCATGTTTACGAATTATGTTGCCCAGAGGAAGCATGTAAAGGGAAAAAAGCAGTGGGCCTAAAACTGAGCCCTGTGGAACACCAAACTCCACTTGAGAACATGAGGAATGGTCACCATCTAAATCTACAAACTGATAACGATCAGTCAAGTAGGATCTGAGCCACAAGAGGGCAGTTCCCTTAATTCCAACTACCTTTTCTAATCTGTGAAGGAGAATACTATGATCAATGGTGTCAAAAGCTGCACTGAGGTCCAGTAACACAAGTATAGTGACGCAACCCTGATCAGAGGCCCATAGGAGGTCGTTTACTACTTTAACAAGTGCTGTCTCTGTGCTGTGATGAGGCCTAAATCCTGACTGATACAGTTCATTTATGCTATTTCTGTGTAGATGTGAACATAGCTGCTGTGATACTACCTTTTCCAAAATCTTGGAGATAAACGGAAGGTTTGATATCGGCCTGTAATTAGAAAGCAGACAGGGGTCAAGGTCAGGTTTCTTGATTAGCGGTTTAATAACGGCTAATTTAAAGGATTTGGGGACATACCCACTACTGAGTGAACAGTTAATTACTTTCAACAGGGGTTCTATTATTGCTGGTACTATCTGCTTGAGAAAATGTGTCGGTATAGGATCTAATATACAGGTTGACGATTTTGAAGAAGAGATGAGTGAAATTAGTTCCCTCGCTTCAAGGGGAGTAAAGTGTTCTAAGTTCTGATGTGATGTGGTTAGATCATCTGAATTATTTAAATTGTCTGGTTTCAAAGCCTGAATTTTTTGCCTAATATTTATGATTTTATTATTGAAAAAGTTCATGAAATCCTCACTACTGCATGATGATGTTGTGGAGATTTCTGCAGTGGTCTTGTTTTTAGTTAATTTAGCTACGGTATTAAATAAAAATCTCGGGTTGTTTTTGTTATTTTCTATTAGAGTGGAGAAATATGTTGATCTAGCATCACTGAGAGCTTTTTTATAGATCAGGATGCTCTCCTTCCAAGCTATTTTGAATACTATCAATTTAGTTTGGCGCCATTTACGTTCGAATTTGCGAGCGGTTTGTTTTAAAGCACGTGTGTGGTCATTATACCAAGGAGCGAGTTTCTTATCTCTAATCATTTTCCTTTTAACTGGAGCGATATTATCTAAGCTATAACGAAGTGCTGACTCTAGATATTCATTCGCCTGTTCGAGTTCTGTGAAGTCAGATGGCGATCCAATCAAAGTAGATAATGCTGGAAGATTATTGATAAAGCTCTGTGCGGTATTTGATGTAAATGTACGTTTAAAGCGGAAGCGCGGTGCTGTGCGTACATTATTACTATAACACGCTTTAATCGAGACAAGGTAGTGATCTGAGATAACTTCAGACTGTGGAATTGTGGTTATATTTCCTATACTTAATCCGAAGGATAATATTAAATCCAAAGTGTGACCTGCTTTATGAGTGGGTCCTACTACACACTGATTTACTCCTACTGAGTCCAGTATGGACAAGAATGCTGTTCTCAGAGGGTCTTCTGGATTCTCAAAATGAATATTAAAGTCTCCAGCAATTAACGCTTTATCTACAGAAACAACAAGGTTTGAAAGGAAATCTGCAAATTCGCAGAGAAACTCCGAGTACGGCCCAGGGGGTCTGTAAATGATGATTAGCGGGATTGACTGAGCTGACTTTATGTTACTATAGAGAACTTCAAATGCATTAGATTTAAAACTGTGTTTTTGTACGAGAGACAGATTATGGTTATAAATAACTGCGACTCCTCCTCCTCTACCAGTTAGCCGAGGCTGGTGTATGTAGCTGTATCCAGGAGGACTAGCTTCATTTAGAGCCACATACTCGTCCTGTTTAATCCAGGTTTCTGTTAAACATAATATATCAAACTCCTGATCTGTGATAGTTTCATTAACAATAACTGCTTTAGATGCGAGAGATCTAATATTTAACAGTCCTAGCTTCAGATCAGAGGTGCTGGCTGCGCATTCAGTGTGATCTGAGTTTGTGGTGTCTATGTTAATTAAATTACTAAAACAGACTTTCTGAGTCTTTCTAAATGTATGTTTATGTTTATCTCGGGGAACAGACACAGTCTCAATCTGATGAACCCTGAGTGACGACTCTATGCAGCTAGCAGACGGTTGGTTTAGCCTGTCTGTCTGCTCCCTGGCCTTGGCTCTGGATTGTCACCGATTAACTAGGCCTCTTCTGAGACTATGTGCTATACTACAAGAAATGAGAGCAGCACCTTCCCGAGTGGGATGGACACCGTCCCGCCCTAACAGGCCAGTTTTGCCCTCAAAAGTCTTCCAATTGTCAATGAAGCCCACGTTGTTTTCGGAGCACCACCTGGACATCCAGCGGTTCAGCGACCATAACCTGCTGTAAGCTATGTCGCCACGTCTCATTGGGATGGGACCAGAGCAAACTACTTCTTCGGACATCGCCTTCGCAATTTTAAACACCTCTGTAAAGTTACTCTTACTAACCTCTGACTGACGAAGGCGTATATCGTTAGCTCCAGCATGTACCACTATCTTAGAGAACCTATGCTGACCTAGAGCCCTAAGATTACCTGCCACCAGGACCTGATTACTGAATCAAGACATCACTTGAATAGAACCAGTCTGACAAAGTCAACCACACTTAAAGATCTCACACTGTGCCATGATCTAAAGAAATTCAAGAACAGATTAGGTGCAGTTCTCTACATGTTGTTCTCAGCTTTTATCAGCTCCTGGATAAGTTGTTGTTGTGCTCTTGGAGTGATTTTGGTCGGCCGGATAAACCTGGGAAGGTTCCCCACTCTTCTCCATTTGGAGCTCATGATGTGTTGCTTTTTGAGATCGTTTTTTTATTTAACAGGTCTGGCAGTAATCAGGCCTACAGTAGCAGTGGCAAGTACAATTTAATCCAGTTTTCCCAAAAATATGGTTAATCATACGTCCTTGATGATTTAGCTAAGGAGCGTTAGGTTTAAGACAGGTTTAAACAGCTTATTTCCCTTGATAAATGAAATCATCATTTTTCATTTAGGTTATCAGGTTATCTTTGTGTCATATTAAGATTTGTTTCATAATCTGAATCATTTAAGTGTAGCAACTATACAATAAATAAACAAGTGAATAAAGAACTCAGGAAGTGGCAAATCATCACTGTAATCATATTGAAGAAGTTTCGAGACGGAAGTGATTCCTGAGGTGCCGCGCGGTCAGAACCACAGCGTCTCTGAGCGATTTATACCTCCATGAAAACCTGATATTAAACTTCTCATACAGTCAGGACTAAAACAATAAACTAAGATTAAAACATCCCAAACATCACTGCAACTGTTACTGAGCAAAACACACTCAATATGCCACCTTACACACCAGGAGGGGAAGTTAAATATGAGGAAAGTTAACAAGTAAAGTTATTTACTCTCACCTCAGCTCACCGGCCACTCAGGTAAGGAGTGTTAAAAAAAAAAAAAAGTAACACTGAATTCTGTTAACATTACAGGACAACGCGCAGTGATACCTAATCGGTGAGGTCGTGTGTTTTGTGCACAGGGAGAACTACAGTATAATCCATGGAATATGACGTCCTAATACTTATACTTACTTAATATATGGATTGGTTTGCAATCAATGATTCAATTAGAATTCTGATCAGAGCTCCGACTATCCATACACCCTCCTGCAATGCACCAAGATGCCGCTCTTTGCAGATCATCAGTCACCCGCTCAACCCAGATCAACTTCCATAAGTGCTTTGATGTACCCTGGCTCACTGGGCCACCATCAGCACCTTCAGTCTAAAACACTGTTGGAGCGGCTTTTCTTTCTCTTTGTTAATTGATGTACTTAGACTGTAGCTGGGCTGGTGAGCTGATGTCCAGTGTGAGAGATCTGCCAGGCGTGCTGAGACCTGAGCGTCTGAGAGAGGAGAGGATGTAAGGATGTGACCTCACCAAGAAATGCTAATGATAGTGTACAATGTTTTGGCAAGGTGGATTTATATATAAACGACATGCTTTATACATCAGCCAATACACTACTGTATACTCCACCCATATTTAACTCGTATATATCTACACGTCTATATCGTTTTGAGCTGGTTATCTCCTTGACATTTCTTCTTTACTACACAATGTTTGCACAGCTTTACTGTTTTTCTATACCATATCCAGTATACATATCACTATTATCTACTCCACCCGGCTTACACCCATAACCCTCATTTAACACATTGTTATTTAGTGTAAATACACCATTAATGCACTTCCGGTCAGACGCTAACCGCATTTCATTGGCTTTGTACGTGTACTTGGCACAATAACGATAAAGTTGAATCTAATCTAATCTGAACTTCCTGTCCTCCAGAGGGACATCATGTGTAAAAAGTCACATGATTACAAACAATGTATTTTAGTAAAAAACAATCTGAACCTTTAAAAACAATAGCGTTAACATGGTTGCATTTTCCGAGGTGTGAATTGTAGTTTTATGGGGTTCTTGGGAGACAGAACTCCACTGTTATTGAGCTCCAGGGGAACCTTAGAAAAGGAGAAAAAAAATAATAATAAACAACAGAAAGAACTTCAGTTTTGTGTTAATGTTAGCAAAGATATGACCAGCACTACTGACAGTAGCTTTATAAGGTTTAGATGATTAGTAATAGAAGATGCTGACCTTTGTTTCCGCAGAAAGACCAACGTCGAATCTTTGTAGTATCTCGACAATAGCCAGCTTCATGGCCACGAGGGCGAACCTCATCCCGATGCAGTTTCTGGGTCCTACACCAAACGGCATGTACGCGTACTGCTCAAGGTTCTCCTTATTCTCCTTAGTGAACCTGAAACAACATGGACAATCAATACAAAAGCCTTATTTAAGGGGGATTACATTTACATGGGTACATTTACATGGGAAACTGGTGGATTGGTGAAAGCTGCGCCGCTTCTATCGTTTTAACTCCGAGTGGCCCGCTCCCCTTTAATGTGAACATGCTGCTGAGAAGTCTGCCGAAAGCCACCTCAAACTCGCACTCATTTCATTAATCTGCCGCTGCCGTTGCTCACCAGCCTGCTGGACACTGCCTCTGACGCACACGTGCCTATTCTCACTTTTTATACTAATCGTTTATTTTTTCTTGACTTAATTACCCCAACTGTTCTCTGAACTTTCCCATTATTATACAATAAAAACCTCTTCTACAATAAAAAGATTTCACATCATGTCTGGGCATCTGTGGTTCTCCCGAGTCAAGATTTTACACCCTAAACCATACAAAGCAGGAGGATAAAGCCAAAACTTAGGCCAAAAATGTAAGACTACTGCAATTTAAATACAGAACAATTTTAGATAAAGTTTGCTAAGCACTCAGACCTGCCAGGAGACTTTTAGATTAAGATTCAATTATTTGTCATATTTTTTCACATATCCCAGGGGCGACCTGGGTTCAGAGCGCAGGGTCCGGCCCTATACAGGGTTAAGAGGCTTGCTGAAGGGCTCGACAGTGGCAGTACTGAGGCTCGACTCAGCCAGCTAGATCCTTAACTGTTTCAGCAACTACTGCCCCATTATTAAAAGGCTTATAAGCATGATATGGTGGTCAACAATACCAAATCCAGCAATACACATGGGAAGGGGAACTCCTTTAAGAGGACCAGAGCCTGTTACGACATCTAAAAGAGAACAGCTAGGATTGACCAAAAAAAGATGCGAGCATGGGAATGCATACAAGAGATGGTGACACACGACAGCTATCCTACGTCCACCACTGACCGCAACGCAGGACTGTAGCAGATATTACAAAGTATGTTTGTCAAGAATAAAAAAAAAACGTATGTGACTGAAGCTGCTGCAGCTCCCAGACAGTCTAGGCATCATTACTGTCCCTAAAGACAGATGATGGGCAAACTGAACTTAACCAATTTCTCAATTACTAATCATACTGCAAGAAACTAATTCTGTCCAAATAGGACTGAAAGTAGCTCCTAAAACAGTAGGCAAATGGAATGATTTTGAGAAATTAAGCAGAACTGGTTAGTTTTTTTTTATCACTGTTAGTCATAGACTGCATTGTACCTTTCAGGTTTGAAGGCCTCTGGATCAGGCCAGTATTCAGGGTCCCTATGCAGGGCGTAAATGGGGACCATGACGACAGAATCCTTTGGGATGACTTGACCATTTATTTCCACAGTTTTCTTGCAGACTCTCTCCAAACGAAGCGCGACCGGGTACAACCTGAGCGACTCGTTCAGAACAGCATCCAGATAATCCATGTTCATCACACCATCATAATCAACATCAGCCTAAAAAAAACAAAGGACAAGACGCAGTTAACGTCCACTGCTGTCTCTGACCATCGTCAAACCTGTTCATCACCTCTGTCTACATCTCTGTGTATACACCTGGCTTAGTCTCTGTGAATAAACCTTTGTATTCTCACTTGATAAAACTGCGTTTGAAATCCATATCACATATTTCATGGGACATAAAAAGCCGGGGATATAAAACTTATTTGCATGAAATATTTATACAGTATATAAAATGTTTTAAAGTTATTTACCTTCTTGGGGAATGTAGCATCAATTTCCTTATGTAGTTTCTTTACCGTATCTGGATTACTGGCCAGAATGTAGAAGAGAAATGATAGCGTACTGCTGCTCGTCTCATAACCAGCAAAGATGAAGATCATGGACTGGGACAGGATCTCATAATCATTCAGACCTTCAAATATCAAACCACACACACACACACACACACACACGTAAAACACAGACAAAACACAGACAAGCTCCTGAGTTCAAAGCAACAGCCTGACACCCATGCCAAGATCCAGCATCCCAAGCACCAGTTCCAGCATGAAAGTTCTAGGGAAGGTTCTAGCGAACAGACATCAGGTTCCAGCATGAAAAGTATTGCCATGTGCAGACCAGACATCATGAGAGGGTTTGCTCATGGTAACCAAGGACTTACAACAGTGTCAACCTCAAATTCAATTTGGCTAAATTTCCACCAAAAAAATGACATGGCTTACCAGAGCTGATGATGTCATCCAAAAAAAAACCCATCAGAGTGTTTTACAGACAGACGCAGTAAGAGCATCCAAGATGGTGATGAGATCTTGCTTCACTGCCTAGAATGTGGGGCTGCCACCAGGGACATGCACAGGCACAAGGCTGTGTCCTATGACCTACACAGAGTGGTAAAGGTGGCAAAACTGTGCTATGGGAGGAAAGTACAGTTACCGATCCATCAGGGTGGAAGGAACAGACGTATAAATGAAGTATAAAACACCAACCCGCAGAATGATACTTGCAGACAAATCACTGGCGAATAAGGTGACATTTTTTACACCGACCTAACCGTGCCAGAGATTCAGGTCAGGGGTAGCTCAGTGGTTAAGGCATTGGGCTACAGTTCGGAAGGTCCCAGGTTCAAGTCCCACTACCACCAAGTTGTCCCTGTTGTCCCTGTAAGGGCCCTTGAGCGAGGCCCTTAACCCCAACTGCTCAGATGTATAATGAGATAAAAATGTAAGTCGCTCTGGATAAGGGCGTCTACCAAATGCCTAGATGTAGATTATTATGAGTGCCTTGTGATGCTGCTGATGTGTGTGGGCTTGTGTGCGGTAGGGTGTACCCCTGCCTCGTGCCCTGGGACAGACTCCCGGCCAATCGACCCTGACAGGAGAAGCACTACTGATAATGGATTGATGGATGAACATGATACGTGGCCACCGCCTTTATTTTGGACTATTTACCGTTATTAGTAGCTATGATTAATAAATGTTTGTCTGTGAGTACATCCTTACATACTCAAATCACAGAGCGGTGATAGAAACGTCTTTCTTCAGTTGTCTTTGAGGTAATATCAAGGAGAGGTTACAGAATAAGTTTACAGCCTGACAAAATCTCAGAAAACACTATGACAAGACACACATTCTAAAACTAGCCAAACTATTTCCGATTTGCAAAAGGGAAACTATTTTTTTCCTTCTTTTTCTCAGTCTTCACATGATAACAAGGTCACATGCATTTCTCTTCTTCATAGGAATCTAACAAACTAAAATCTGTGAAAGCAGAAAACTGGACAGACACTGTGAGGGGTACAATAACACATTCTACATGATTAGATGATGCATGATTTGTAAAAAAAAAAAAAAAAGGCAATGTCTGGGGGGCTTTTATTAGAGGAAGTTACCTTGGTTGTTTTCTGATTTCTGAGAATCGATCATCAGCTGCATGAAGTCCGCTCTCCTCTGCAGAGAGTCAGAGACAAAAAGGAACATTAAGGCCTCAATAAAGTGTAAAGTGAAGAAGAAACTCTTCTTTAGTTCTACCTCATGATCTTTAGCCACACGTTCAGGCTTGATCTTCTGCATCGAGGCGCAAAAGAAAGCAGTCACTTCACCCGGGAAAAAGGCTAAACCCATTTTCCTCAACAGGGGTGTGATGAAGGGGAAGAGAACTAAAGAAACAGAAGAGAATGTAAAATATCAGCTGATAGAAATCCTTATTTGAAAGAACAAACAGAAACAACAAATCTGAATGTGAAACTAAACTCAAGTTAATGTTAAGAATGCAGATCATTTAATCACCGACAGCGAGGAACACAGGGTTGAAGAAGTTAAACTTGAGCATTTTCTTGATGTTGGATACGAATGGATCTTTGGGGTTGTTCAGGGACTCGATATCGACACTAAACGCTGTGCTCGTCACCACATCCATACTGTACGCTCCGAAAAACCTGAAATCATCCAAAACACCATCAGATCAGATCAGCAGCAGACAGCAGTGAAATAAAGGTAGCACATTTAAGGTTATATTGATGATTCTTTATTTACTCTTTGATATCTGCTGAGTCTCCTCGCTCTGACGTCTTCCCCAGATTTTCAACCAAAGAACGAGAATGAGACTTCATGATTCCAAACATCTGAGAAAAACAAAATAAAAGCTACTTAGTGTAGTAGATTTAATTATTAACCTAAATGAATTAATGTTGTTGCAACACACACACACACGCACACACACACCTCCTTCAGTCTCCCGCTGGTGAAGGATGGAGAGAGAACGCTTCTGATTCTCTTCCAGTCCTCGTTCTCTGCGAAGACCACGGCGTCGTTCAGAGGGCCGTTCAGACGGAAATTCTGAGCAAAATCAGTAAAAGATCATTCAAATTAATCACAGTTAAATATCTTAATATTTTATATTTTTAGATTTGTGTGTGATCTCACTCACTCTGCGGTTGGTGAAGAGAGAATAACACTCTTTAATCATGACGGTTTTGATGATCTCTTCGTCCATGATGGAGAACACCGGCTGTCTGGCCTCATAAATACTGCAATAAGCATGGAAGAACCATGTGTGGAGAGAAATGGACGAATCCCTCTGACGTTCTAAAGAAGAATTTAATTTATTGATTTATAAAGAAGAAATCAATGTTAGCGTGTCAGGTTAGCAATGTGAGGGGAAAAGGCCAGTTGATGTTGTCCAGGGAGATCATAAGATTCTGAGCAGCAGTTCAGCAGTTCTAACTCCAGACTGTGACACACTCACCCCCAAATCCTGCCGTACTTCTGGAAACACGCCATATCCAAATTATGAAGTCCCTAATAATCAGTAAAATTTCATCTGTGAATAATTCCCCACACTAAATGTAGAGTACAGTCTTATGCAAAAGTTTAGGTACCCCTTTTATAAATAACAGATTTTGGTGTTTTTTTTTTTTTAATTGAAAAGATTTTAACATAGTCTTTCTTAGAATTGGAAAAAATGCACAATATTTTCTGAAAACATTGATGCATAGTTACTTTTTATGTCCTAAATTGAACAAAGATAAAAAAAATTAAAAAAAACATTATTGTGGCACAGTGCAAAGGTTTGTGCGCCCTACATAATCAGTACTTAGTAGCGCCTCCTCTGGCAGATATCACAGCTTGCAAACGCTTTTTATAGCCGCTAAAAGTCTTTCTTTCAGTTCTTGTACTTGGGATTTGCTCTCATTCTTCCTTGCAAAAGGCTTCTAGTTCTGTAATATTCTTTGGTCGTCTTGCATGCACAGCTCTTTTAAGATCTACAGGACCCACAAATGTTCAATGATGTTTAAGTCAGGGGACTGTGATGGCCGTTCCAAAACCTTCAGCTTGCGTCTCTTGAGGTATTCCATAGTGGATTTCAAGGTATGTTTCATTGTCCTGTTGTAGAAGCCGTCCTCTTTTCAGCTTCAGCTTTTTTTCTCCAAACATACCTTTGCTGCCCAAAGAGTTCTATTTTAACTTCATCAGTCCACAGCACTTGTTTCCAAAACTCATCAATCTTCTGTAGATGTTCTGTTACAGACTTCTGATGCTGGATTTTATGATGGGGACGCAGGTGAGGTTTTCTTCTGCCATGAAGGTCTTGTGGAACGGTGCAGATTTAGTCTGCTAAATCTTCCTGCAGGTTATTTGCAGTCAAATGGGGGTTTTGATTTGTCTTTCTGACCAGCATATACACAGTTCTCTCTGAGAGTTTTCTTGGTCTTCCAGATCTCATCTTGACCTCCACAATTTCCCAGAACTGCCGTCTCTTAATTACATTTCTCACTGTGGAAACTGCAAGCTGACGATGCTTTGCTATCTTCTTGTAGCTTCTCCTGCATTGTGGGCATCAAGAAGTTTCATTTCCAGAGTCTTACACAGCTACTTAGAGGAACCCATGGTTGTTGAGTGTCCGCGAGTGTGAACAAGGTTTGAAGAGTCAAAGTAATTGTAAAGCTTTGAAATTGGCATTTACTAATGACAGCTGTTGCCGTGCATCAGATCTAACCAGCTGATTAAAGTTTGAAAACTTGTAAAAAGAATCTGAGACGCTGGAACTCTTGGGGTACTCAAACTTTTGCACAGTGCCATAATAATGTTTTTTTGTTGTTGTTGTTCAATTTATGGCATAAGAAGTAACTATGCATCAATGTTTGCCGAAAGTATTGTGCATTTTTTCAGTTTCCAAGAGAGACTGTGTTAACATCTAATCAATAAAAAGAAAATCAACAAAATCACCAACTGTTATTTATAAAGGGTGCCCAAACTTTTGCATAAGAGTAGTTTCTGTAAAATGTTTATAATATAATATAAACTCACCTTACGATATTCTAACAAGGATCCAAAAAATGGTACCGGTTTAGGACCAGGAACTCCCAAACGCTTAAAGAACCCATAGGGCCAGTACCCATACCTGAGAACACACAACATAGCCGTTTCAATAAGGAGGAAGGAAAGACAATATAAATTCATGATAAATATACAGAGCAACCTTGCATAATTCATTCCTTAAGTGTGCTTGTATATCAAAACACTCATTTATTAAAGCAAATTTCCCCATAAGATATAATGAAAGCCCAGATGATTCGTTCCACAACCCCAAAAAAATCATATAAAAATAACGAATGCAAAATGTAAAGTAAAAATTAAACAAATTAACCTGCCCTTTACATACAAAAAAGTAAAAATAAACCCCAACAGATAAGTGTTTCCGTTACTGTGATTGTGCGTGCATGCGCTGTGTATTCAAAATAAAAAAAAAAGAGTAATAAATTAAACAACATCAACTAAAAAAAGGGAAATCCCTAGTTGCACACTAAACATAATTCTATATACAGATATTGCACATGTGAGAGAAAAAGCAAAAGGTATTGCACAAGTTATAGACGAACACTATGCCTTTATATTACTTGACAAAGGATCAGTGTTTCTGTTAGAGTGTGTGTGTAGCAGTCACTAATATTGAGACAGAGTGAGAGAGCGTGAGAGAGAGTGAGACAGGGTGAGACAGGGCGAGACAGCACTTACAGTAGGATGAGGCTGATGAGGATGATGATGAGAGCCCAGGTCTCAGCTGAAAAGCTCCAGAAGTTTAACTCCATGATCCTGATTAGTGTCAGTGTCAGGAGTGTTAGAATAAATGATCCTGATCTTCCACTCAGACCTCAGTGGCACTGTACAGAGACAGAGAGAGACAGAGACAGAGAGAGAGACAGAGACAGAGAGAGAGAGAGACAGAGAGAGAGAGAGAGAGAGAGACAGAGACAGAGAGAGAGAGAGACAGACAGAGAGAGAGAGAGACAGAGACAGAGAGAGAGAGACAGAGACAGAGAGAGAGAGAGAGACAGACAGAGAGAGAGAGAGACAGAGACAGAGAGAGAGAGACAGAGACAGAGAGAGAGAGACAGAGAGAGAGAGAGAGAGACAGACAGAGAGAGAGACAGAGAGAGAGAGAGAGAGAGAGAGAGAGAGAGATGTAAAGCCTATTGTTAAATAATTACTAATGAACTTAAACACACTCTTCCCAAACTCACCTCTGCGTGCGCGCGCACACACACATTCAGCCTAATGCTCCCTCATAAACACACCCATTTAACACTTTTATTACACGCGTTAATATTTGTTTTAGGAATTCGGCTTTAATTATTTAATGTGAGTCAATTAAAATTCACAAATATTTAATGTTCAGTGTGTTTATACCTTTGTGTCAGATGTTACTCTGGTCTACTGAAGTATAATTATAAACATCCCATCAGTGTTAAAGGCTTTTATTAATAATTACATACAGGTGGTAGCGCTCGCTCACCTTCATACAGTTCAAGAAGGGCCACAAAGAAGTCACTTCTCTCCAGGGAAAACACCAGAGACAGACTGATCATGTGTACAGGGACGGGACTGCCGAGGACTGGGGACAAGTCATTCTCTCTGATCAATTACGCTCACCATTGTTTGGGGAATCCGGGAAGAAAAAGATTCTCCAGAGAAGAGGCGGTGAGCGCTACCATCAGTCCTGCGTCACGCCAACGGGTCAGCATCCTGAGACCAGTCACGTGTGAGGTCACGTCTCAGCTGAGGGACTGGACTCACTCCCAATTTTACCTCAGAACATGGCCATGAATAAAGAACGGTACAAAAACATCCCCCGAGAGCAACTTCTCACAACCATCCAAGAACGGTCCGGTGATGAACAGTGCCTTTTCCAGCACGATGGAGCTCCTCACCATGAGGCAAAAGTCATAACTAAGTGTCTAGGGGAATAAAACATGGAGATTTAGTGTCCAAGCCAGGAAACTCCATGAAACTCCCCAGACCTTAATTGAGAACTTGTCGATCCTCAAGAGGCGGGAGAACAAACAAACACACAAACTCTGACAAACTCCAAGCATTGATTATGTAAGAATGGGCTGCGCCATCAGTCAGGGTGTGGTGATTGACAGCATGTCAGGGTGAACTGTAGAGGTCCTTACTCTGCAAATATGGACTCTTTTAATGTTATAACAACAATCTGGTCCAGTGTTGAACTGAAGGAATGCTCTGGTGAGCTCAGTAACACGTAAGCCTCAGGAGAGTACAGAAGATAACTAGAGTGGAGGATCACAGGAGGCCTTTCTTGGTGAATGAAAGCCTCTTCACAACATCTATCAGAGTCACGAACACTTAGGAGGTCGGAGCATCAAAGTCTGCAGCCTTCATAAGTGTAAATACCATAAGAGTAAAATAACGAGAAAAAAAAAACTGTTCAGTTCTGATAGAAGATGAGCTTGTAGCAGTATGACTAAGAGAAGAACAAGGAGAAGGAAAGCAATGGCTCATGATCTAAAGGTGTTTTCTAGACTCACCAGTGCCATTGTGTGCACTCTCTCTGCTCTGCAGGGAGACAGGAATCTCGTACCAGCCCGTCTCCATGGTGTAAGAGCTGTCTCCCTGCAGTGCTGAGTGTGTGCACAGTGGAGACTCTCTCTATGTCTCCTTAAATGTGCTCAATAAGATGCTCTCAAGATGCCCTTGTATTTTATTTCCACCCCGGAGATAATTCTGTGAATGTTTACACACAAGATCAGCTGATTAAATCTCATCAACACACTGATTATTGCACATTTACTTACCTTTATTCCCAGTGGAGTGTGACTGTGTGTCCGCCGTAGTGGTCCAGGACAGACGCCCTGTGGCTAAGGGTTGATGATGTACGTGTGATATAAAAACCTTCTGTCTACAGTTATTTAGAATCTCTGCAGTTAGACTGTAATTGCTGCTAAAATGCTCGAGGGATGCAGTGTGTATCACATGATTACATTAACTGAATTATGTGAGCTGTGTTGGAAATTAGTTTATCATCAGAAACTGTAAACGCACAACATTTTATCCAGCATGGATTTGGATTCGTTTCCTGAGTTCATACATGTGATACAGTATAAAATCTGTCTGGATAATCTGTCTGGATATAATTAATATAATTTAATGTACAATAAAGGTGTTTACCTTCAACTTGTGCCCATATAATCCATGGAATGTGTTGTTCCTATACTTTTGGCCACCACTATAAAACGTAATTGTGTCCTTTTATTATCATGTTGTTGGAATAATATCCAGTGGAACTGTTCTAAAGGGATTTCATGGCAAGGTTATTAATGTAGAAAGATTGTTTTTCCATAAATGCGAAAACTATTAAAACTATGAACTTTACACTGTAACTGGACACTTTCCTGTGATACACGAAGACTTCACTACTAACAGATTACATGGTCTTTGGCAGCCGCTTCTACCCAGACCAACTTCCATAACAGCCAAAACATGGTATTGGTGCTGAAGTGTCCCATCTAGGTGTGAAAGTGAATTTTTCGGATAGGATCATATAACACTATTTTTCATAATACTTCGCGCTTATCTCCCAACCCATGCTTCGTTCTTTGTAAATATGCAAACACATTTGTATTTTTATCAGATAAAAAGGAACATTTTTGGTAAATATTTTGGTAAATACAATTACATTCCCTTTTATGTTTTAGTGTCAGTCATTTTAATTAAATTGTTTCAATGTTCTTAACTGTCATTCAGACATGAACCTGAAAAAGTGTTTTATTCTAAAATGCTAAATTGTTAAGATATTGCAGCATGAATTTGACATGGTTACAGACATACAGATTTTGTTTTTGCTTTTTATGCTTTCTCCAAAAAACAACAAGCACCACTTTTTGCAGGTCATATGCTTCTAGAAGCTTACACCAATGTTCGCATCAATACTCATAAAGAAATATGAATAATTTGCATTGTACTGTAAATGATTTTTGTTTGAAGCGAGACAGTATAATAAAATTTTTCTTCCAGAAATTTTCTTTTCATTTTGGGAAGCTGCCTTGTGACCATTGTTAAAAGCACTATATAAATAAAATCGAATTGCACTGAATTACAAAGCTGGAAAAATGGCCATGTTTGGGGCTCATATAAAATCATCTCTCCAAAACGGTGGAAATGAGCAACTTTAGAAGGAGCTTCTCTGGCCGCACACATTTTCTGTATAATACTGTATGTACAACATAAAAAAATAAAATCAGCAGCATACTGTATTTTACTTGAGTCTAAAACACTGTGGGGTGCGGAGTTCTTTTTGTTCATGTTAATTTAAGTACTTAAACAGTGGATCAGCTGACATCCGGAGTGAGATATCTGGCAGGGATGCTGAGACCTACAGTAAGTGTCTGATGAGGGAGGAGAGGATGAGCTGCGCATCAGCTGTACAGCAGTGACACAGTAAGAGAAGCCATGTGAGGATATGACCTCACCAGGAGATCCAAATGATAGAGTGTACAATCTTTTGGATATGCAACATGGGTTTCTCTCACTCACTCATCATCTATAGCGCTTAATCCTGTATTCAGGGTCACTGGGAGCCTGGAGCCGATCCCAGGAGACTTGGGGCACATGACAGCGTACACCAGGGTGCCAATCCATCGCAGGGCACACAACAAAAATAAATAAATTATAGATAGATAGAGAGAGAGAGATTTATAGCTGAGCTGTACTTTAATCATTAAGTCTTATACGTTACAGAATACATGCAAACAGAATTGAAAATTAAAATGAACAAGAAAGCATCGATAGATATAGATATGTACAAGTGAGCTGTGTGGAAGTAACATTAAACACACTTCCATTCGACTCATCTGTAGTGATTACAGGGACAGCAAATAGTGACGCCTGTAATGTCACGCTATATCAGTGCTATATCAAAGTAACGTTACTTTCTAGTAAAATCTGCTACATGATTGTTAAATTGTTATCATATATAAAAGAGAATTAGATGAGGTTTAGCATTTCACCTGGGAATTACACAGTATCACTACACACCTAATAGAGAATGCAGGTTCTGATATAGATTGAGTGGTTTGATAATGTGGAGAAAAAGTTTTTATAATGAGAATAGGTCGTTTGCACAAGACGTCACTTCCGATGTTTTCCACTGTGTGGCGTGAAGGAGAGTCCGGAGGTCAGGAAGTGATTTTCTACACAGGAGGCACTATTACTATTGTCTTTCATAATGCCTGAGGTTTGTGTGTCTGCGATCGCTCTGATCGATTAAACAGAGAGTCCATGAGGATGATGGTCATAACCGGTCATAACCAGGGGGACTTTCAAAAATGATTAGGGAGAACTGTAGTGTGTGGAGTTAGGAAGATATGTGTCCAAGTTTATGTAGTTTAACGTTCCTCTACATTGCAAGTGTTTAAAGAAAGTCTTCTTTACAAAGAAATCAGGCTAAACAATTACACAAACTACAGGTGAATGTAAAGAACCAGTCAGCTTGATCGACGGCTTAACCCACCAATCACAGCGGAGTATGAGGAGAAGAGCAGGAAGTGCATGTGATGAGAAGGAACTTACTTATACCTACTGACTCGAAAACAGCCACGTCTTTCAATTCTTTAGTAAAACAGTAAATATCCGACATGTTTAGTGGTCTTCTGTTCACAATTCTCTAGGAATATCATCTAAACCAGCACACTATGAAATTCCTCCATCCAAATGGTTTTTCCAAGTGGTTTTGCACTTCCTGCCCTCCACAGAGGTATTGTGTGTTCTGATAGTCACGTGATTGCAAACAACTAATCTCAGTAAAAACAGTCAGGGAAAAAAAGTCTAAGGGTTACTGCTGGAGGAGTCTGGCATTTTCCGCGGCGAGAATTTAAGCTTTATGGGGTTTTTAGGAGCCAGAAGTCCACTGTTGTTCAGCTCCAGAGGAACCTGATTAGAAAAGGAGACAATTAAGAATGACAGACTGTGATGCTGTACTTAAATTGTGTTTTGAATTATTGTTAGCAAAGATACGACCAGCACAACTAAGTGACTAAGTGATGTTAGCGTTCCAAGATTTAGATGATTAGCGTTAGAAGATCCTGACCTTTGTTTCCTCAGAAAGACTGATGTCGAATCTCTGCAGGATCTGAACAGCAGCCAGCTTCATGGCCACCAGGGCGAACCTCATCCCGATGCAGTTCCTGGGTCCTAAACCAAACGGCATGTACGCGTACTGATCGATGCTCTCCTTATTCTCCTTAGTGAACCTGAAACAACACGGACCATCAACACACAAGCCCTATTTAGGCCGGATTACATTTACATGGGAAACGGGTGGAGTTCCCTCCATTCACGTATTACTTTGAGGTTTATTTGTCTGGATCATTCCTGTTTTCCCTTACTTTCCTTGAGAACATTATCATTCATTCATTTTCATTCGTACCCCTGCAACTGATTAGTTTTCCACTACTGATTGTAATAGAATGCTTTGTACCTTTCAGGTTTGAAGGCCTCTGGATCAGGCCAGTATTCAGGGTCCCTATGCAGGGCGTAAATGGGGACCATGACGACAGAATCCTTTGGGATGACAAGCCCATTTATTTCAACAGTTTTCTTGCAGACTCTCTCCAAACGAAGCGCGACTGGGTACAACCTGAGAGACTCGTTCAGAACAGCATCCAGATAATCCATGTTCATCACACCATCATAATCAACATCACCCTGAAGACCAAAAGACAAGGTAAAGTTAATGTCCACTGCTGTCTCTGTCTCCTCTAACCTGGTCCCTGTGTAAAAGCCTGTCACAGTCTCTGTGTGTACCCCTGCCTCTGTGTATACCCCTGCCTCTGTATGTACCCCTGCCTCTGTATGTACCCCTGCCTCTGTATGTACCCCTGCCTCTGTATGTACCCCTGCCTCTGTATGTACCCCTGCCTCTGTGTGTACCCCTGCCTCTGTGTCTACCCCTGCCTCAGTGTGTACCCCTGCCTCTGTGTGTACCCCTGCCTCTGTGTGTACCCCTGCCTCAGTGTGTACCCCTGCCTCAGTGTGTACCCCTGCCTCTGTGTGTACCCCTGCCTCTGTGTGTACCCCTGCCTCTGTGTGTACCCCTGCCTCAGTGTGTACCCCTGCCTCTGTGTGTACCCCTGCCTCTGTGTGTACCCCTGCCTCTGTGTGTACCCCTGCCTCTGTGTATACCCCTGCCTCAGTGTGTACCCCAGGCTCGGTCTCTGTGTACACCCCTGTTTCCCTGTCTTTGTATAACCCTGGGTCTGTGTATACCCCTGTCACATTGTTTTTGTTTATACCACTGTCTCTGCTTCTGAATATATATCTCAACTCAGTCCTTGTGTATACCCCTGTCTCTGTGTATACGCCTGTCTCTATTTCTGTGTATATCCCATCCCAGTCTCAGTGTCAGTCTCATCCCTGGGCTCTGGTTCTCTGTATATCCCAATCTCCATCTCGGTGTACACCTCAGTATTCATTTCTGTTTATACCCTTGCCTCTGCTTCTGTATATAGTCTTAGTCCTTGTATAAACTGTGTATACCCGGTCTCAGTCTCTGCGTATACCCTGGTCTTGGCTTCTCTGTATAACCCAATCACCATCTCTTTGTGTTCCTCAGTCTTCGTCTCTGTCTATAACCTGCTTCTGTATCTGTGTATACATATGTCTCTATGTACACCCCTGTCTCCATCTCTGGGTATAAGCCTGTTTTTGTCTCTGTGTATACTCCAGTCTCCATCTCCTTGTATACCTCAGTCTCAATCTCTGTGGATACCCTAAGCTCAATCTCTGTGTAAAAGTATAAATCTCTGTGTGTCTTGATGTAAATCTTTTTTTCTGGTATTCTCATTTCAGAATGATAAAACAACTGTAATCACAAATTTTACAAGACATACTGCATAAAAAGTTCATTTTTATAAAATAATTTTGATATGTAAATAGTTTTTAGTTAATTACCTTGTTGGGGAATGTTTCATCAATTTCTTTCTGGAGTTTCTTTGTTGTATCTGGATTACTGGCCAGAATGTAAAAGAGAAATGAGAGTGTGCTGCTGGTCGTCTCATAACCAGCAAAGATGAAGATCATGGACTGGGACAGGATCTCATGATCATTCAAACCTTCAAATATAAAACACACACACACAACTTATCATGATCGTGCTTTTGTCTGGTTTAGTTTCGTTTAGAACCAAATTTATTTCTCAGCTTTAACTCCAGCAGTGGCATATAACCTTACATTTTGTTCAGGATGGTATGGGCTCCACATAACACAGTTTAGCCCCAACTCAAATCAAATCAAATTCAAATTCAAATTTTATTTGTCACATACACAGTCATACACAGTACGATATGCAGTGAAATGCTTATACGACCGCTCCGTGACCTTAAATATTTTTACAAAAGGAACCTATAAAACAGATTCCAACAAAGTTACAAAAATATATATATATATACATAAAATCTGAAGTATGATGTGATGTAATATATTACGACTATAGTCTGTGAAAAACTTGAGGTAGTATTTTAATGAGATGAGGGGGGTGTGAAAAGAAGTCCTTGAAGTGTGCAAAATGTGCATATGTGCATATATGTGCAATGTGCATTGACATAATTGTCCATTCTGTGTGTGCAAGAAAATGCAAAGGTGTTTAGTCCAGTGTATTGGTTTGATTGAGAGACCGTATCGCCTGCGGGAAGAAGCTCCTTCTCAGTCTCTCTATATTGGCCTTGAGGGAGCGGAAGCGCTTCCCAGACCGCAACAGAAAGAACAGTCCATTGCTGGGGTGGCTGAGGTCCTTCATGATCTTCCTGGCCTTGGTCCAGCACCGCTTGCTGTAGACAGAGTGCAGGTCAGGGAGCTCAGTTCGGATGATGCGCTCAGCTGATCGCACCACCCTCTGTAAGGCTCGTCTGTCCTGCATGGTGCTGTTCCCGAACCAGGATGCGATGTTTCCCGTCAGGATGCTCTCTATGGTGCAGGAGTAAAAGTTCCTGAGCACCTTGGAGGGCAGTCTAAAGTCTCTCAGGCGTCTGAGGTGGTAGAGACGCTGTCGGGCCTTTTTCACCACGGTGTTGATGTGACAGGACCATGATAGGTCCTGCGTGATGTGAACACCGAGGTACTTGAAGCAGTCCACTCTCTCCACTGGGCTCTCGTTGATGACGGGGGTCTGGTAGTTCCTCTCCTGCTTAGTGCTGAAGTCCACTATCAGCTCCTTTGTCTTACTGACATTTAGAAGAAGGTTGTTCCTCTGGCACCAGTTCTCCAGATTTCCAATCTCCTTCAAGTAGGCCGTCTCGTCATTGTCAGAGATCAGGCCCACCACGACGGTGTCGTCAGCAAACTTAATGATGGTGGTGGAGCTGGTAGTGGCCGCACAGTCATGTGTGTACAGAGAGTACAGCAGGGGGCTCAGAACACAGCCCTGTGGGGCTCCAGTGCTGAGAGTGAGAGAGGCTGAGACGTGTCCACCCATCCTTACAGCCTGTGGTCTCCCAGTCCCAAATTAGAGATCCACTGACACAGAGATGAGCTGAGTCCCAGATGCTCCAGCTTGGTGGTGAGTGTGGAGGGAATTATGGTGTTAAATGCTGAGCTGTAGTCGATGAAAAGCATTTTAACATAATTCCCCCTTCTAGTGTCTAGGTGAGTGAGTGTTGTGTGGAGGAGATGAGAGATGGCATCATCTGTGGAGCGGTTCGGGCGGTATGCAAACTGTAGTGGGTCCAGAGTGTCGGGTAGTGAAGAGATGATGAAGTCTCTGACCAGCCGTTCAAAGCATTTCATCACCACTGAGGTGAGGGCTACAGGTCGATAGTCATTGAGGGAAGCAGGATGTGGTTTCTTCGGAACAGGAACAATGATGGACTCTTTGAAGCATGTGGGGATCACCGACTGAGATAAGGAGAGGTTGAATATCTCTGTGAACACAGGTGCAAGCTGGTCTGCGCAGGCTCTGAGGACTCGACCTGAGATGCCGTCTGGTCCTGCTGCTTTCCTGGTGTTCACTCTCCTGAAGGCTCTCCTCACGTCATGCTCGGAGATGATGAACGCGTTTCCGGTGCTGGCAGTGACTTCCTCTCTGCAGCCGTTAGCACCGCTAGCATTAGCAACGCTAGCGTCTTTAGCTGCAGCCTCGAAGCGAGCATAAAAGGTGTTCAGCTCGTCTGCCAGAGTCATGTCCGCGTTCGTCATACCGGATGTTGGTGTTTTATAGTCCGTTATTGTCCTTAGTCCCTGCCACAGGCTCCTAGAGTCACTCTGTTGGAGTTGTGACTCTAGTTTCCTTCCGTAGCGCTGCTTCGCCTCTTTAACCGCCTTCCGGACGTTATAGGACGCAGCCTTGTACTGGTTCATGTCCCCCGATGCAAGTCCCGCGTTGTAGGCAGCGGCGCGAGATCTCAGAGTGTCGCGGATGGTTTTATCCACCCACGGCTTCTGATTGGGAAACGTTCTGATGGTCGTTTTCTGCACGTTATCATCCGCTAGTTTCCCGACGAATCCCACGACCGTGAGGATTCCGTAAACATGCTGACGTCATCGGAGCTGTTCCGGAACATGTCCCAGTCTGCGTCATCGAGTGCGTCCTGAAGCGCGGCCACCGATTGGACCGTCCAGCGCGCAACCTCCCTCTGAACCGGAAGTTCCTGTTTAAGCCTTTGTTTATATTTTGGCATGAGGAAGATGGCGGCATGGTCGGATTTCCCAAACGGTGGACGAGATTGTGCCTTGTAGCCGTCCTTGACTGTTGTATAACAATGGTCCAGTGTCCTTTCACCCCTGGTTGGGCATGTGATGTGCTGATAAAAGTTCGGCGCTGCGCGTTTGAGGTTGGCACTGTTAAAGTCTCCCGCCACAATGAGTGCGGTGTTGTGTCTGGTGCTGTGAGAGTGCCTCATGCAGCTCGCATAAGGCAGTGTCCGTGTCCGCTTGTGGTGGAATATAAACGGCGCTGATTATGTCCGATGTAAACTCCCGAGGAAGATAAAAAGGATGACACTTGATGGTCAATAGTTCCAGGTTGGGTGTGCAGGAGCGTGCGAGAGGAACAACGCTCGTGCTGTTGCACCAGCCACTGTTCACCATTAAACACACGCCGCCTCCCCTTGTCTTCCCCGAGTCCCTTGTCCTGTCCATGCGGTGAACCGAGAAGAACTCGGCCGGCTGGATGGCGTGGTCCGGCACCGCTGGGTTCAGCCATGTCTCGGTGAAGCAGAGAAGATTGCAGTCCCGAATGTCTCTCTGGAACTTTATCCTGGCCCTGAGGTCATCGAGTTTGTTCTCCAGTGACTGGACGTTGGCGAGCAGGATACTAGGCAGAGGTGTGCGGTGTGCACGGGCTCTCAGCCTGTTCCTGACGCCGGCTCGTTTTCCTCGGGGCCGCCGCTTCGCATCGCGTCCTTTGTTTTCCCTCAGGATCTCACTCGGCCAGCTCGGATCCGGAGTTAAAAACGTCGAATTGTGAGTACATTGTAGACCAGTAGAAATAAGAGTATCTCTATCGTACCTAATGCACTCAATTGTGATGAATTTGCCGGTTTAAAGTTGCTAGAAATTAAATAAAAAGACGAAAACAAAGTAAAGTAGGTCGGAGCAGTCGTGACGGCAGCCGACCTCACCGGCGCCATCTTGGAAGCTCTACACCAAATCATACTTTCTGCTCAGCATCATGGCGCCACCACTGTCCCAGACCCCCTACCTTATAGGCATAAACAAGGCGACCTCCCATGTCAGGGACAATTCATGCCCTGTTTTTTTCCTCAGTTGTACCCTGATCTTCTCAAGCTGTACCATTTTTAATCACTTCTATACTTGTCCTGTTCTCATCACCTGCTGGCTTTGAGGATGCAATGATGGCTCTCTGCCAGGTTTTGAGTGCATCATGCCCAGTACACCCAGTGCACCAAATACACAGTAAAGTGTCTCAAGCACTTCCCAAAGGCCCCAAAAGCAGCCTCTTAAGTTTATTCTCAGTAACCATGACACGTTATTTTATTAGAGGTACCTTTAAGATCGTCGCTTTCTGGTTTCTGAGAATCAATCATCAGCTGCAGGAAATCCACTCGTTTCTGCAAAAGGACAGAGACAAAAACTATAAAGTCTCAATAAAATATAAAGTGTAGAAAGAGGCTCTTTCTTAGTTTTACCTTATGATCTTTGACCACGCGTTCAGACTTGATCTTTTGCAGTGAAGCGTAAAAAAAATCAGTTACCGCAGTCGGGAAAAAGGCTAAATCCATTTTCTCCAACAGCGGTGTAATGAAAGGGAAGAGAACTAAAGAAACAGAAGAGAATATAAAATATCAGTTGATGGAATTGCTTATTTGAAGGAGTAAGCAGAATCACAGTAAAAAGTATTTGAACTTTAAGTTAACGATAATCTGAGATCACTTCATTACCGACAGCGAGGAACAGAGGGTTGAAGAAGTTAAACTTGAGCATTTTCTTGATGTTGGATACGAATGGATCTTTGGGGTTGTTCAGGGACTCGATATCGACACTAAACGCTGTGCTCGTCACCACATCCATACTGTACGCTCCGAAAAACCTGAAATCATCCAAAACACCATCAGATCAGATCAAATCAGATCAGCAGCAGACAGCAGTGAAATTAAGGTAGCACATTTAAGGTTATATTGATGATTCTTTATTTACTCTTTGATATCTGCTGATTCTCCTCGCTCTGACGTCTTCCCCAGATTTTCAACCAAAGAACGAGAATGAGACTTCATGATTCCAAACATCTGAGGAACATGAAATAACATCTACTGTTAGTGTATTCTTTCAAAATGCTTGTTTAATTATTAACCCAAATTAATTATTGGTGGCACACACACACACACACACACACACCTCCTTCAGTCTCCCGCTGGTGAAGGATGGAGAGAGAACGCTCCTGATTCTCCTCCAGTCCTCGTTCTCAGCGATGTTCACAGCGTCATACAGAGGGCCGTTCAGACGGAAATTCTGAGCGAAATCGAAAGTATTCATTAAAATCACTCACAGTTAAAGATGGTATTATTTTATGTTATTAGCTCTTTTTATGTGCCTTTGTGTGATCTCACTCACTCTGCGGTTGGTAAAGAGAGAGTAACACTCTTTAATCAGGAAGGTTTTCATGATCTCTTTGTCCATGATGAAGAAGGTCGGCTGTCTGGCCTCAAACATACTGTAATATACATGGACAAATATCAGACTCCTGACGTAACATGATAGACTTCCAGGCTGAAACGATTCATGGATAGAGTATTGCATATACAATAGTTCTCAGCTGTCTGGACATCTACAATCAGAAAGAGCTTTATTGCCAAGTTTGTTGGCAATTGACTTGACTTGACTTGACTTGACATACAAGGAATTTGTTTTGGTGACAGAAGCTTCAACAAACACTTATACCAAAAAAGGTTAACAACAAATGATTGTTAATGGATGTAGGGTTTTATCAAATAAATAGCAGTGATCTTGCACAGTATTGCACATATTTTTATTGCACAGTGAGTAGAAACTGTAACTCTTGATGATGTAGATTGCCTGGGGAAAAACTGTTCTTGTGCCTGAATGCCCTGCTGTTCGGTGCTCTGTAGCGCTAACCTTTAAAGAAAACGTTTAAAGAAAGAGATTGAGAAGATGGCTTGGATATGAGGGATGCAAAGTGAATTTCTGAGCCCTTTTGTAGTGTTCTGGTATCTGATTTTGTAGCTGAGCCAAACCAGAAGGTTACTGAAGTGCACAGGACAGATTCAATGACGGCTGAGCAGAATTGTGTGAGCAGCTCCTGTGGCAGGTTGAACTTCTTCAGCTGATGAAAGAAAAACAAGCTCCGATGGGCCTTTTTAACAATGGAGTCAATGTGATTGTCCCACTTCAGGTCCTGAAGATCATCTCCACTGTTTTGAGCGTGTTCAGGTCCAGGTTGTTGTGACTGCACCAGACAGCCAGCTGCTCAACATCGCTTCTGTATGCACACTCGTCAACGTCATGGATGAAGCTCATGATTGTAGTGCCATCTGTAAATTTCAAGAGCTTGACTGAGGGGTCTATAGATGTGCAGTTGTTGGTGTACAGGGAGAAGAACAATGGGGTGTCATGATTCACGTCCTGTCTGAACTTTTTCCCACGCTGTCACCGCTGACATGTGCCTTTGTTTTTCTTACTTGTCATGTGTTTTTTTTTTCCCACGGTCCCGTTTCCGCCTCTCCTGCGCACCTGTCTCTCGCCTCGGATTTGTTCGTCTCGTTCTTTTGATCTCCCGGTTTTGATCTCTCGCTTCCCTGCTTTTGACTATGGCGCTCGCTTCACGATTTGGCTTCGACGCTATGTTGACTGATCTCCCGGTATTTGACCTCCGCTTCCGCATTCCGACCGCGCTCCTGTTTAACGTTGCTGGATTCACCTCGTTCCGCGCCGCCCCGTGACAGAATAATCCAACCAGCGATATGAATCCAGCAGATTTGGACCGCATGACATCAGCACTGGAGAGTCAAGGCGCACTTCTTGGAGCTCACCAGCAGGAGCTGCTCAACACAAAGCTAACCCTCGCTGACGTCACGACCCAGCTCCAACGACTCCAACTCTCTCCAGTGCAAAGTGGGGGCTCCTGCATGCAACGAGAACCACAGTTCCCCGCCCCTCCCACCTATGAAGGAGATCCAGGCACCTGTCGATCCTTCCTCTCTCAGTGCACACTGATATTTGAGCTCCAGCCTTCCACATTTTCCACTGAACGCTCAAAGGTCGCGTACGTGATAACTCTCCTCTCAGGACGAGCTCGGGAATGGAGCACTGCACTCTGGGATGCTCACGACCCCTGCTACTACAAAGATTTTGCTAAAGAGATGAGGAGAGTCTTCGATCGCTCATGTCACGGCAGGGAGGCAGGTCACAAGTTGTTAAAGCTCCACCAAGGCTCACACTCAGCCTATGACTACGCCATTGAGTTCCAGACCCTAGCTCTCTCCAGTGGGTGGAATGGTCGGGCCCTGAGTGACACCTTTTTCGAAGGACTGACTGAGACACTCCAAGACGTGTTAATCACCCCTCGTTGGCCTAAGAGTCTTGGGCAATCATTTAGAGCAGACTTCACTGTTCATGATGGAGGGATCACATACCACTGTTGTCCTAGGCCTGCCCTGGCTAACCCGTCACAACCCACAAATCGATTGGATCAGGAACACAATCGTAGCTTGGAACCCATCATGTGCTAAGACCTGCTTGCGAGCTGCAGCCACGTCTTGTCTCAGTTCTGCGTTGTGGAGGAACCACCAGATCTCACCAATGTCCCTTCAGATTACCATGATCTCAAGGAGGTTTTCAGTAAATCTCGTGCCGTCTCTCTGCCCCCCCACCGACCATATGACTGCGCCATCAACCTGCTCCCAGGCACCATGCCTCCCAAGGGCCATTTATACTCTCTGTCACCCAGGGAACGAGAGGCAATGAATCACTACATCTCGGAATCCCTTGCGGCGGGGATCATTCGCCCTTCCTCCTCCCTGGCGAGAATGGAAGACTGCCTTTAACACCCCAACAGGACACTATGAATACCTGGTGGTGCCGTTCGGCCTGAACAACGCCCCGGCCGTCTTTTAGGCCCTCATCAACGATGTACTCCGGGATTTCTTGAATTCATCTGTGTTCGTCTATCTGGACGACATTCTGATCTTCTCTCGAGACCTAGGGGAGCACCAGCTTCATGTTCGACAGGTGCTGCAAAGACTCTTAGAGAACAATCTGGAGAAGTGCGAATTTCACACAACGACCACCACATTCCTAGGGTTCATCATTGGTCCCTCAGGCATCAAAATGGAGCCTGCCAAGCTCCAGGCAGTCACGAATTGGCCCACACCCACTACAAGACAGGAGCTTCAGAGATTCTTGGGATTCGCCAACTTTTACCGCCGCTTCATCCGGGACTACAGCTCCATTGCTGCCCCCTTAACAGGCCTGACTTCTCCCAAAACGCGTTTCTGTTGGGACATGAACACTCAAAAAGCCTTCTCTGAACTCAAGAAACGGTTCACGTCTGCCCCAATCTTGAGCATTCCAGATCCGTCACGTCAGTTTGTCGTGGAAGTCGATGCCTCCAGCACAGGGGTAGGAGGTGTACTTTCCCAGAGAGCTGCGCATGACAACAAGCTACACCCCTGCTCTTTCTTCTCACATCGTCTAACCCCTGCCGAGGCGAACTATGGTATCGGCGATTGAGAACTACTGGCCATCAAGCTGGCCCTCGAAGAATGGAGACACTGGTTAGAGGGGACGGAGATCCCATTTCTGGTCTGGACCGACCACAAAAACCTGGAATACCTACAGAACGCCAAGAGGCTAAACTCTCGCCAGGCTCGGTGGTCACTGTTTTTCGCCAGGTTCAACTTCGTCCTCTCCTATCGCCCTGGGTCCGAGAACTCCAAGCCAGATGCGCTCTCCAGACAGTTTTCTCCTACTCACGACTCTGCTGCCAACGAGACCATCATTCCCCCATCATGCTTGCTCGCAGCAGCCGAGCTTGATATTGAAACCAAGGTCCAGCAAGCACTGTCTCATGAACCCGGGCCAAGTAACGTGCCGCCTAACCGCCTATTTGTGCCGCTTTCTCTACGCTCTCAGGTCCTGGAATGGGCACACAGCTCCAAGCTCTCCTGCCATCCTGGTTCAGGTCGAACCCTGGTTCAAGTCCAGCAGCGCTTCTGGTGGCCCACGGTAAAAGAGGACACTTCCAGCTTCGTGGCAGCATGTGACATCTGTGCTATGTGCAAACACACCAACACCGCACCAGCAGGTCTTCTCAGACCACTACCAATCCCATCCCGTCCATGGTCGAACATTGCCCTGGACTTTGTCACAGGGTTACCCTCCTCCGACGGCCACTCATGCATCATGTCTGTGGTGGATCGGTTCTCTAAGGCCGCACACTTCGTTCCACTACCCAAACTCCCAACTGCTAAGGAGACTGCTGACCTCTTGATTATGCACGTTTTCAGGCTGCACGGTCTCCCCACAGACCTCGTTTCCGACCGCGGGCCACAGTTCACCTCTCAATTTTGTAAGGCATTTTGCAGACTCATTGGAGCCACGCCCAGTCTGTCCTCAGGTTTTCACCCCCAGTCCAGTGGTCAGACTGAAAGAAAGAACCAGTCCCTCGAGGTAGCCCTAAGGTGCATGGCTTCCCGAGATGTCACCTCTTGGAGCTAGTTTTTGCCTTGGGTGGAGTACGCCCACAACTCCCAGGTATCGTCATCTACTGGTTTGTCTCCCTTCCGGTGCTTTTCTCGCGTTTTCTTTTTCTCGTATTCACGTTGCCAAGTCGCTTTGTTTTTCGGTTCTCGATTTTTTGTCTCTCGCCTCAGATTTGTTTGCCTCGTTCTTTTGATCTCCCGGTTTTGATCTCTCGCTTCCTTGCTTTTGACTATGGCACTCGCTTCCCGATTTGGCTACGTTGACTGATCTCCCGGTATTTGACCTCCGCTTCCGCATTCCGACCGCGCTCCTGTTTAACGTTGCTGTCACTCATCTGCGCTTGGATTCACCTCGTTCCTCTCCGCCCCGTGACAGGGGGAGAGAACGCATCCCTGGGGAGCTCCAGTGTTGGTGGTGTAGCTGTTGGACACAAATTCCCCCAGTCTCACTAGCTGTTGCCTGTCTGTCAGAAAGCTGATGATCCACTGACAAACAGAGCAAGGAACAGAGAGCTGGGTTAGTTGGTCTGAAGCAGTGCTGAAATAATTGTATTGAAAACTGATGTAAAGTCCACAAGCAAGTTTGTCCAGATGTTGCAGGATGAAGTGCATTAGCAGGTTGACTGCATCATCCACAGTCCTGTTTGCTAGACCCAGTAAGGGTCTAGTGACGTCTTTCAGGTAAACCAACACTAGACTTTTAAATGACTTCATGACCACAGATGTTAGGGCAACTGGTCTGTAGTCATTAAGTCCTGTGATTTTGGCTTTTAGAGGAGTTCCTTTAACCACCTACATGTCAGAATAGAGAATTTTCCTCGATCTCTGAGAGATGGTTGAACTAGTCGAGCAAGTAATTTATTGAGAGCATTAAACACACAAAGATAACCCGCATAAAAATTTAGTTTGTAAAGTCTTTTAAGGAAAAAAAAAGGTGTCCAAACCCACCTGGGCCTATGTGAAGAAGTAATTGCCCCCTAAACCTAAAATAACTGGTTGTGCCATTCTTGGCGGCAACAACTGCCAAGTATTTGTGATAACTGGTAATGAGCCTTTCACATTGCTCTGGAGACATTTGGGCCCACTCTTCTATGCTGCATTGTTTTAATTCAGCCATAGTGGACAATTTTGAGCATGAATGGCCTGTTTGATGTCATGCCACAGCATCTCCATCGGATTTAAGTCCAGACTTTGACTAGGCCACTACAAAACCTTATTTGTTTTGTTGGTTTTAACCATTTAGAGGTGAACTTGCTTGTGTGTTGCAGATCACTGTCCACTGATCATTATGTCTGATGCATAACAAGATTTTCTGTTAGAGCCATAATTGATGGAATTCATGGTTTCATGAATTATGGCAAGCCCCAGACCATCACACTATCATGCACCTTCCAAAAAGTTTAACTTTTGCCTCATCAGTCCACAAATATTTCGCCCTGGAACTCTCCCTTGTGCGCTATTTTTGCCCCCAGTCTTTTTCTCATCGTTGAATCATAAACATTGACCTTAATTGAGGCGAGTGAGGCCTGCAGGTCTTTAGATGTTGTTCTGGGTTCTTATATGAGCTCCTGGATGAGTTGTTGTTGTGCTCTTTGAGAAACTTTTCGTAGGTCGGGCACTCCTGAGAAGGTTCACCAGTTTCACAAGTTTTCTGTATTTGTGGATAATGGGAGTCCCAAAGCCTTAGGAATGGCTTTGTAGATACATGTCAATTAAAGTTTAAAGTTCTCATCTGATCTTGAATTTCTTTAGATAATGGCACAATGTGTTGTTTTTTCAGGATCTTTTATCATGCTTCACTTTGTCAGACAGGTTCAACAGGTCTGGCCGTAATCAGACCTGGGTGCGACAAATGAAATTTAAGCTTTCTAAAAATCACAGTTCATTCATGACTTAGGAAGGTGGGGCAATTACTTTTCACATATGGCATGGTAGGTTTTTCACCCCCGTTAATAAATGTAATAATCATACTTTGTCACTTTAAGTGTGACAAATATGCAAAAGAAATTCACAGCACTGTATTTAAATGCAAATGTATAACCCACTGGATAATTGTAGTCAATAAAGAAAAACAATGTTTCCTTAAAGGTTCGTAGTGAATTATTAGGATGCTTTAGAATATATTTACATTAATCTTCTGTTGCAGTAACTTTGAACTATAAAACTCTAATGACCTAAAATTATCATCAAACTAATAACCAAATTATTATTATTATTATTATTATTGGTAGTAGTAGTAACAGTAGGAATAGTAACAGTAGGAGTAGTAACATTAGGAGTAATAACAGTAGGAGTAGTAACAGTAGGAGTAGTAACATTAGGAGTAGTAACAGTAGGAGTAGTAACAGTAGGAATAGTAACAGTAGGAGTAGTAACATTAGGAGTAGTAACAGTAGGAATAGTAACAGTAGTAGTAGTAACAGTAGGAGTAGTAACAGTAGGAGTAGTAACATTAGGAGTAGTAACAGTAGGAATAGTAACAGTAGGAGTAGTAACATTAGGAGTAGTAACAGTAGGAGTAGTAACATTAGGAGTAGTAACAGTAGGAGTAGTAACAGTAGGAGTAGTAACAGTAGGAATAGTAACAGTAGGAATAGTAACAGTAGTAGTAACAGTAGGAGTAGTAACATTAGGAGTAGTAACATTAGGAGTAGTAACAGTAGGAGTAGTAACATTAGGAGTAGTAACAGTAGGAGTAGTAACAGTAGGAGTAGTAACAGTAGGAATAGTAACAGTAGGAATAGTAACAGTAGTAGTAACATTAGGAGTAGTAACATTAGGCGTAGTAACATTAGGAGTAGTAACAGTAGGAATAGTAACAGTAGGAGTAGTAACATTAGGAGTAGTAACAGTAGGAGTAGTAACAGTAGGAGTAGTAACATTAGGAGTAGTAACAGTAGGAGTAGTAACAGTAGGAATAGTAACAGTAGGAGTAGTAACATTAGGAGTAGTAACAGTAGGAGTAGTAACAGTAGGAGTAGTAACATTAGGAGTAGTAACAGTAGGAGTAGTAACAGTAGGAATAGTAACAGTAGGAGTAGTAACAGTAGGAGTAGTAACAGTAGTAGTAACAGTAGGAGTAGTAACAGTAGGAGTAGTAACAGTAGGAATAGTAACAGTAGGAGTAGTAACAGTAGGAGTAGTAACAGTAGGAATAGTAACAGTAGTAGTAACAGTAGGAGTAGTAACAGTAGTAGTAACAGTAGTAGTAACAGTAGGAGTAGTAACAGTAGGAGTAGTAACAGTAGGAGTAGTAACAGTAGGAATAGTAACAGTAGTAGTAACAGTAGGAGTAGTAACAGTAGGAGTAGTAACAGTAGGAGTAGTAACAGTAGGAGTAGTAACAGTAGGAATAGTAACAGTAGGAATAGTAACAGTAGTAGTAACATTAGGAGTAGTAACATTAGGCGTAGTAACATTAGGAGTAGTAACAGTAGGAATAGTAACAGTAGGAGTAGTAACATTAGGAGTAGTAACAGTAGGAGTAGTAACAGTAGGAGTAGTAACATTAGGAGTAGTAACAGTAGGAGTAGTAACAGTAGGAATAGTAACAGTAGGAGTAGTAACAGTAGGAGTAGTAACAGTAGGAGTAGTAACAGTAGGAATAGTAACAGTAGTAGTAACAGTAGGAGTAGTAACAGTAGGAGTAGTAACAGTAGGAGTAGTAACAGTAGGAATAGTAACAGTAGTAGTAACAGTAGGAGTAGTAACAGTAGGAGTAGTAACAGTAGGAGTAGTAACAGTAGGAATAGTAACAGTAGGAGTAGTAACAGTAGGAGTAGTAACAGTAGGAGTAGTAACAGTAGGAATAGTAACAGTAGTAGTAACAGTAGGAGTAGTAACAGTAGGAGTAGTAACAGTAGGAGTAGTAACAGTAGGAGTAGTAACAGTAGGAGTAGTAACAGTAGGAATAGTAACAGTAGGAGTAGTAACAGTAGGAGTAGTAACAGTAGGAATAGTAACAGTAGTAGTAACAGTAGGAGTAGTAACAGTAGGAATAGTAACAGTAGTAGTAACAGTAGGAGTAGTAACAGTAGGAGTAGTAACAGTAGGAGTAGTATTACTATAGTGTTACTGTTATAGTGTTACTGGACATTCTGATTGATAAACCCCAATCCCAGGTCACTAATAAACATCAAAAGCAAGTTAGAGTTTTAATGTTGTTGTCCTGAGAACATACAATATTTCTCAATATACAATATTTCATACAATATTACACAATATTTTTGAACATTTTAAATGAACTAACTATTGTAATGTAGGATAAATGCTATGTGAGGAACCTTATAAGAGCCGCACCATGCAGGAACGTTATGTTCATCCCATCACAACTGGCCTTATTAGAACCTTTTTCCTGAACATTTATTTAGCATTCTATGCTAGCTGTGTAATGCTAACTCCAAACATTAACACACTCACCCCCAAATCTTGCCGTACTTCAGGAAACACTCCATGTCAAAGTTATGGATTCCCTATAAAAAGAAAAATATATTATCTGTAAATATTGCCCACATTGAATTTTCTGTAAGGTGTTAATAATGTTCATAACATCATAAAAACTCACCTTACGATATTCTAACATGGATCCAAAAAATGGTGTGGGTTTAGGACCAGGAACTCCCAGACGCTTAAAGAAACTGTACGGCCAGTACCCATACCTGAGAACACACACAGCATAACCACTGTGGTGAGCTAAAGTACATCCCATAATGCATCACTGTGTTACTGTGGTACTTCCGACATTACCATGGTAGGAACTATAGGACTTTATAGAGTACCTGGGTCAGTTCCATGGTAGTATCACAGTGGCTACCAAAGTTCAGCAAGTGTCTATTATGGTATGTTTGTACACACTGTAGCGTATGAGACGTGTTAGTACATAGCACTGGGATGGAACAGTAACATGTAGGGGATGGGACTCATCGGGGAGCCAGTAATACAGTAACATTGTCTATGGTCCCGTATGTAATAAATTAAATTGACTTTTTTTTTTTTTTTACTTTTGTTGCTGATTGGAATCGAATTGAGATTCTGTAAGTATCAGGATTTTATAAGTATTCCAATCCCAAAGCTTGCAAATAATTCACTCCTACCACATGGGACGCTTCAGACCGGATCATATAAACACCATTTTTCATAATACTTAACGCTTCTCATCTCCCGATTCATGCTTTATTTTTTGTAAATACGCATACACATTTATATTTTTATCTGATAAAAAGAAACACATTTGCTAAATACAGTTTCAGGCCCTTTTATGTTCTTAACTGTCATTCAGATGAAACTTGGCCAGTTTAGATTTTACATAAAAAGACATAAGCCTGAAAAAGTGTTTTATTCTAAAATGCTAAATTGTTAAGATATTGCAACATGAATTTGACATGGTTACAGACACTACAGATTTAGTTCTTGCTTTTTGTGCTTTCACCAAAAAACGATTTAAGCAACAGTTTTTACAGGTCATATACGTCTTGAAGCTTACACCAATTTTAGAATCAATACTCATAAAGAAATATTAATGATTAATTAAATGATTATTATTTGAAGTGAGACAGTATAGCGCTGAGAAATGGTCATGTTTGGGGCGAATATAAAATCATCTCTACAAACCGGCAGATGTTAGTGACTGGATATTTTTAGGGAAGCGAGATTGGTCACTTCCATGTTGCCTCAGAAGTCACTTCTTCGGCACACACACATTCTGTATTATATGAATAACATAAAAAAATAATAAAATCAGCACCAGTACTGTTTTTTTTTTTGTTGATATGTATGTGTGTGTACAGCCGGCACTAATAATGAGACAGAGAGATAGAGTGAAACAGTGAGAGGGAGTAAGACACAGTGAGACAGAGTGAGACAGAGACACACACAGACACAGTGAGACAGAGTGAGACAGAGTGAGAGAGAGTGAGACAGAGTGAGACAGAGTGTGAGAGAGTGATACAGAGTGAGGCAAAGTGTGATACAGAGTGATACAGAGTGAGAGAGAGTGTGAGTGAGAGTGAGAGAGAGTGATGCAGGGTGAGAGAGTGTGAGAGAGAGTGAGTCAGAGTGAGAGAGAGTGAAACAGGGTGAGAGAGCGTGAGAGAGAGTGAGAGAGAGTGAGACAGGGTGAGACAGGGTGAGACAGCACTTACAGTAGGATGAGGCTGATGAGGATGATGATGAGAGCCCAGGTCTCAGCTGAAAAGCTCCAGAAGTTTAACTCCATGATCCTGATTAGTGTCAGTGTCAGGAGTGTTAGAATAAATGATCCTGATCTTCCACTCAGACCTCAGTGGCACTGTGCAGAGACAGAGAGAGAGAGAGACAGAGACAGAGAGAGAGAGAGAGAGTTAAACACTTCCCTATAGTTAACGATTAACTTAAACTCAGTCTAATGCTCCTCATAAACACACACCTTTAACCCTCAACACTTTTATTACACGCGTTAATATTTGGGCTTATTTCCAGATCAGTAAATGATTTTCCGGCGAATTAATTAAAAATAGATGAGATCTTCCCGCGCGCGTCCTCGGTGTTGCTCACACTCTCCACCCGGAGCTCCACACAGGTCTGAGGTCAGCTTCAGAACGGGAGCCTGGTGGATTAAAGCTGTTCCGCGAGTCTAAAACTGTTCTCAGGACGGTTTCCGTTCGCGCCGCTGAGACTTCCGATTCCAGACTGAGGGAGTAAACAGACCGCAGCGCGGATTCACTCCGAGTTTCTACTGGACAAGATGTGCGAATAAAAGTGACTAAAGTCTCTGCAATACAGATATAACCGCAGTTAGACTCTCAGGAGAGGAAGTGTGTGTGTGTGTGTGTGTGTGTGTCAGTGTTATAAGGAAGAGGAAACACAGGGTTAATTAGTTCTTAGATTAAAATATTAGTTAAAAAAAATATATATATATATATATGTATACAATATAAAATTAGATTTAAGTATAAATTATTAATAATAAATATAAATGTTTATATATATATAACTGTAATATAAAAATGACCTCTCTCTATGAAATGTAAAGTCATTGACACTGTCAGTCAAAACACATTATTGTTGCTGATTTTATATATATTTTATGTTATACATATAATACAAAATGTGTGTGTGTGTGTGCGTGTGTGTGTGTGTGCGTGCCAGAGAAGCTCCTTGTGAAGTTTATGCAACATGGACGTGACCGATGTCACTTCTCTAAAACATTGAGTCACTAACTTCAGATGATTTTATATTCGCCCCAAACATGGCCACTGTCTCACTTCACACAATAATCATTTAAAACACAAATTATTCAAATTTCTTTATAAGTATTGATACTAAAATTGGTGTAAACTTCTAGAAGCACATGATCTTTGAAAATTGTTATTTAAATAGTTTTTTTTTTTTTTTGGTAAAATGTGTTTTTTAAAGGTTAAAAAGCAAATAAATCTGTAGTGTCTGTAACCATGTCAAATTCATGTTACAATATCTTAACAATTTAGCATTTTAGAATAAAACACTTTTTCAGGTTCATGTCTTTTCATGTGAAATCTAAATCTGCCGAGTTTCATCTGAACGACAATTAAGATCATGGAAAGATGTGATTTTTTTTTAAAGTTACATAAAAGGGCATGAAATTGTATTTAGCAAATGTGGTCTTTTTATCAGGTGAAATATAAATGTGTGTCTATTTACAAAAACCGAAGCATGGATCGGGACATAAGAATCGTTAAGTGTTATGAAAAATATTTCGATCCTGAACATTCACCTTTTCTCTTTATAAGTCCTCATGACTGTAGCTGTTTCTCAAAACACACAACTTTCACTATAACTGACTTATTGAAAAAATAAACAAAACACAGATAGTGAGACACTAATTACCACCAGTCTGATCCCTACATTTATTACATACTGTACATATAAATATGCTGTATATGCTGGGGGGAGGGGGGGGGTCCCCCTACATACTGTACAGTAACACAGTAACTGAGTGTGTAAGTGTGGAACCTGTAGGCTCTATAAGGTCTGCTGTAATTAACAGTGTTGTTGATGGATGTGAGGTGTGTGTAGAGGCGAGAACATGTCTGTACATGCAAACAGAACACTGACGTCAGTTATATGACTCAACAAAAAGCAAACTGTGTGCACGTGAGTGTGTGTGGTGAGAAATGTAAAGAACAGAGATTAGACTGTTTAACTTTCATAATGGAAACTATATCCTTATAAAACACCACACACAGGGTAAGAGATAACCTCTACACACACACACACACTTTATGAGATGTAGGCTATATACTGTATAATATGCTTATTTCCTGCCCCAGTGAATTGTGGGAAATAAAGATCTAACATGTGAAGTTGACATTAGTTACAGATAAACCTTTAGAGGTGAACCCTTTAATGTTTAAGCATCATTAACTTTTAGTCCACAGCCGGGGGCCAAACTTTTTCGAGAATGACACAAATATTAATTTGTTAATATAAAATATTACGTGTCATTCTCAAAACTTTTAGCCCCCGCTGTATAAATCAGACTATTTGGAGTGATTTCAGTCAGATCGTTCGACCCGGCTTCGCATTTTCCCTCACGTGTGATATATAAAGATGAGTGAGTGTTAATGAGTGTGTCGTTCTGTGGTGAACGTGTGTCAGTAAATACAGCGAGGTTTTTACTGAAGAGTTTTGATTTTGTTAATAACGACTCGTACACAGTCGGGTCCACAAGTATTTGGACGAAGTAATCGGGATGTGACTGAAGTGTAGACTATCAACTTTACTTCACTGGCTTTAACGAAAACATTTCTTCAACTGTTTAGCTGATTGGTGAGCTGTGTTTTGTCTGTGTCTTAGTTATTTCATAACAAACGAAGCAGATCAAGGGCCTGGAAATTTCCTTCAGGTGTTTGGTGTTCATGGGATCTCTCAGTCTACAGTCCAGGGAGGTTCTGATGTAGGAGAAGGAGGCCATCAGTGATGGGAAGTTTGAATCATCTTAGTGACTCGGTTCTTTGAATCTCGTTCATCAATATGAACAAATCTTTTTTTGAGTCATTTAGTTCATTTCGTTCTTTTGTTGGGTTTGTGGTGATTTGCGCATGCGCGCCCAGTAGAAAATGAACGACTCGCTCTCGGAGACGACTCGTTCTTCTGAATCACATTAAAGACTCGTTCAAAAAGAAAGAATCATTCATGAACAACTCATCACTAGAGGCCATCATTAGGCTGAAAACACCCAACAGACCAGTCAGAGAGACAGCAAGCGAGAGAGCAGAACCTTTAGGAGGACACAAGTTCTTAAAAGAAGGAACACACTGGTGAGCTCAGTAACACTAACAGACCTGGGAGAGAACAGGAGACAACTAAAGTGGAGGATCACAGCATTCCTTCCTTGGTGAAGAGAAACTTCTTCACAACAGGAACCAGAAGTGGAAGGTAAATGCTACTCATGTACACTGTTACTGTACACATCTGAAGATATCTGAACTTGAGTAGTTTAACTACATTTTTGCGCGACAGTGCATTACTCAACAATATATATATATATATTTTTTTTTTTTTTTTTTTTTTTACTATGAAAAAGGCTACTGTGAGCTACTACATGCTCAGTACTTTTGATAGAGAAGTTTGAAGGTGTGTACAGTTACATCACTTGAGTAATATTTGGGAATCTCTTCTTTTACTCCAGTACAGGATCGGTGTACATTGCCCAGCTCTGTTAAGAACACTCTGGAGGAGGTAGGACCATCATCGTCAAAATCTACATTCAAGAGACGCCGGTGTAAATACAGAAGGTTTAGCTCATACAGAACACTGTGAGCTCTGAGGAACAGAAACAACAAGCCGGCTGAAGTTGAATGACAGGAATAACTGGAAGAGAAGAATATGGAGAAGAAAACCTCATGATCTAAAGTGTATTACATCATTACGGACATGGGGGAGGCGGTGTTATGGCGTGGGCGTGTAGTGGAACTGGGTCACTGGTGTGTATTGATGGTGTGACGGCTGATAGAAGCAGCAGGATGAACTCTGAAGTGTATAGAGCTCTACCTTCTGCTCAGATTCACTAAAATGCTGCAGAACTGGTAGGACTGATAAAGGTTCAGTGACTGAATGGTCTCCAGTAAAGCAAAGCAGTTTCAGGAAGAACCATACACACACTCATTCACCAACACCACTTACACATTACAGGAACTCAGCTGAGAGTTATCGCCACGTCCCCCGTACAGTCCTGACCTCGCTCCACATGTTTGGGTCATTAAAGGAGTTCCTGGGAGGCCGGCATGAAGCAGACAGTCCAATCACGGTTCTGATGGACTGAGAAAACTTTCTACCTTGATGGTGTCCAAGCACTAGTGTATTAGCGTAGCAGGACATTATATAGAATAACTGTGTTGTTATCCTGTACAATCAAAAGTTCCGCTTTGACCTGAACGGCCCCTCATATAACAACATTTATCTACGTTAAAGACGTGAACGTGAGTCTCACTTACCTTATCCTTCACAGTTCATGAACTTTTCCCACAACAGCATGTGATAAGAGCTGCTCGTTAAACAGGTGAAAAATGTTTTCTGACATACAGCAGGATCGAGCCAAACGTTTTATTTAATCAGAAATAGAATTATCTGAACCTAAAATACAATCTGAAATAAAAAGAGTTTAACAGTAAAAATGGCAACGTATTTAACACACTGTTTTAATAAATGTATAACACTGATAAAATAACTTGTTAAAGAAAGTACAAATAAAGAAACCTTCAAGACACTCAACATTTTACACACACAATTATAAAAGTGTGTATTCAACATGGACTCCTGCCCCTCTCCAGAATCACCAGCAGCATAAAGGTTGGGTTTGGAACAAACCTTTAATTACTCTAGCTCCGCCTCCTTTCTTACAACGTCCCCACCCACAATCTGTGCTTCTGTCTGATCGTCTTTGCTCTCCAACATGTCCTGCTTCCTCTGATCCTGACTTGCTTCTTTTTTCCCCACTTCCTGTTGGGGTGACTCCTGATTGACCAGGCCCTTGGTGACTTCCTTTTGGGGTGACTCCTGATTGGCTGCACCATTTGTGACTTCCTGTTGGGGTGACTCCTGACTGGCCGGGCCCTTTGTGACTTCCTGTTGAGGTGACTCCTGATTGGCCGGACCCTTGGCCACTTCCTGTAGGTTGTATTTTCGAAATTGTTTGTAGTCTCGGATCACGCTGACGCAGCACACCGACTTTATCACCTCGATGATGATGCTGAGCTCCGGATCAGTCAGGTCCACTTTGTTATTCGGATTTAACTGGTTCACCAAACCTGGAGTGAGAGGACATGTTAAAGAGAGTGAGACAGAGAGGGAGCTTATTACTGGTATGGGAATTGTGCTCACATGTAGGAATTCTAATCTTTCAATCAGGAATTCTGAACTCTGTATTGTGAAGGTATTCCAAGCCCTGGGAAAAGCAAAGGGGGAGAAGAGGAGGGGTACAAATGTGGAGGTGAGTTTTAGACCTCTGAATGTTGCCACTATGACTAGTACTGACAGAGCGAGAGAGATGATCGATATGATGGAGTGGAGGACGGTAGATGTAATGTGTGGACGAGTGGAAGGGGGACAGGGGGATTTAAGATGGGTTCAAATCCCTCTACTGTGTAGTTATGAAGAGAAATGGTGTAAGAGTGATAGAGTATTAGAGATGAAGAGTGTCTGACAGAGGGGTGAGTGTGAAGCTGAATGGAGCAGACCCTGGTCATGAGAAGGAATGTGGAAGTGTAGATGGTAGATTTTGCAGTTAAGATGGACACGGTGGTGGTGAAGACATACTTTAAGGAGGAGGAGGAGCACAGGGTGATGTATTAGAGTGGAGGAAGGACCACACAGGTGGATTATATCCTGTGCAGGAGATGGTGAGGTGGTGGCAAGGGATGGTGTAATGGATGGCACCCTGTCTGGTGGTGATCTGTAGGATGAGTTTGGAGGTGAAGAACAGGAGGAGAGTGAGAAGTGAATCAGAGACCAGATGATGGAAGCTGAAGTGAGAAGATTGTTGTGTGGAATTCAGAGAGGAGGTGATGCAGGTGGATGTAGCGAGTCTGGTAAAACACTGGCGAGATTAACTTGGTGAGACAGGTGAGACTACACTGAGTTTTATTCATATGTATAATGGACTTACAGCAGACTGTCTGTGTGAATGCTAACCAGGTCTTTGACAAATCAGCAGTTTTAGCCTGTGTGTGTGTGTGTGTGTGAGAAGAGATGTAGTGTTTAATCACCAGCGATGCTCTTGATGACATCGTCCCTCTTGCTATTGTTGTTGTTGCGAGCTTTGAAGCAGATCTGGTAGGAGGCCTGGTTTGGGGAGAGGAACCAGGGCTGCAGGAACGAGTTCAGGAACTTCAGCATGTCTTCAGGGAACGCTTTACACGAGCCACACACCGGCAACATGCGCAGGATCACCCGCGACTTCAACCTCCGCGTGCTGTAGAGATCCTGCAGGATGGAGTGCACCAGCTGAGCCGGATCTGAGCGAGACAGACAGAGAGAGTGTGAGGGAGAGAGATTGAGTTGTCAAATATATAGTCATGTCCAGTGTGTGTGTGTGTTACCAATGTTGTGTGTGCGGATGAACAGGACGTTGTTCGCTCCGCTCTCGACTGCAGTAAAGCGTCTCTGTTGGCTCTCTGTAGACGAGTGGAACTGTTTCACCTCCTTCTGCAGCGCCGCCTCCACGTCATCCTCACTGCTGCTGCCACTGTCTTTAGTGTCTGCTAACTACACACACACATACATACACACACACAGGTTACTGTGTCGCCCCCCCCCCCCAGTGTACCATAGTAACTGCCCGTTCACAGGGATGTGTGCAGCGCATGATCCGTATGAGGATTTGTAAAATCATGACATGTAGATGTGTTTGTGTAACGTCTGGAGGAAGGAGTCTCCAGTGTCAGTGCCGTGTAACAGTCAGAGGTAAAGCTGTAACACCTAGAGAGGCATGTACTCTTTTGCAGTTTCTCTGTGTGTGTGTGTGTTACCAGCTCAGGCCCGTACAGCCGGTCTGCGTACTCGTTCAGCAGGCTGTAGGCCTCGGCGGTGCATCGCCGCTCGTTCATGTTACAGGTGATGAGGATGCCTTGCATGCCCGCCTCCAGCTCCCTGCCTCCTCTCCTCCTCTTAGCGCCCCCCTGTGGGCCTCCATACCTCCTCTTATTCCTCCTCCTCCCATCCTGCACACTGTCAGACATCACCTGCTGAACACCACACACCTGGGCCGCGTGCTGCGCTCTGATTGGTCAGGAGGTGTTGATGAATGTTCTAGAACAGCACGTGTTACAGGAGTGCAGCTGCAAACTAACCTGAGGCACAAACATGTGGTTTAATGCGCGCACACACGATTATTACTTACATAATGTTCACGACTGGCAAAGTCTGATTCTAAAGGTGCTCTGTGTGTGTGTGTGTGTGTGTGTGTGTGTGTACTTACCCGTTACTAAGCCCTACACACTGATTTAATATCACACTCAGCCTGACTTGTAGACACACACGTGCAGTTACACAAGAGGCGATGTGCCTCTGCGCGTGCGCACTCGAGTCCCAGCGTTTGCACTGCGCATGCGCACGCTCACTCGCCTCTCAGCGCCTACAGTGCGCAGCCTGGGACAATGTTCCTCAATTACACAAACGCGTTTCCTAAAAGTCTCCAATGCAATCAAGACAAGACGGAACAAAAGTTCACAAAAGCATCATGTTAATATCAATTAAACGTTTAAAATCACCAGGTGAAATGTGAAATATAACTCACACACACACATTTATATTATTATCAGATAAAAAGAAACACATTTGCTAAATACATTTTCATGACCTTCTTAATTTTTTAGTATCAGTAACTTTTTTAAAATTAAAATCTTTCAATGGTCTTAATTGTCATCCAGATGGATGTATGTGTGTTAACAATGATTATGGAGCCGATTACAATGAAGCAGTTAAACTATATAAACTGAATAAACTGTCGTTTTCTATCTTTTATGGCCACATAATATAAGTTGAGGGTCTAATTTGCAGAATTTAAACGAAAACACTGTTGTTAGTATTTGGGGGGAATTCAAAATTAGACAACAATGTTTACAGGTCATATGCTTCTAGAAGTTTACACCAATGTTAGTATCAGTACTCATAAAGAAATATGAATGATTTGCATTTGAAGTGAGACAGTATAACGGGGAAAAACTTCTGGGGCCATATATAAAATCATCTCTCCAAAACGGCTGAAGTCAGCAGTTAGAGACTTTTAGGGAAGTGAGATGGTCACAGTAGTCAAAGTAGCTTTTTTGGCCACACACTTTCTGTATTATATTTATGTTAGGTTTTAAATGAAGGTGTAGTGTGTCCAAGCTAAGTTTTACGCTAAGAGAAGAAGAGTTTTAGCTTGTTGTGTCCGCTGCACCTCGATACCTTACCGGTCCGGGCCCGATCAACCGGGAGACACACACACACACACACACACACACACACACGTGCGCGCGCGATGTCTGAAGATCTCTGTTTATTCTCAGCAAGGAGAGCACATTTAAACGGTGCTACGTCCTGAACATCAAAAGAACCAGTCATTCACATGTCCGTCATACAGAGACCCGGAGACACACAGGAGAGAGGACATGCATTTACCTTCCCCTGATTAAACGAAAGGCTTCTAGCAGACAAGAGCCATTTTCGATTACAATGTCTTACAATATTAGAAAACCTTTCAGGTTTCAAACTCCAATAAACAGAAACACCCCAGCTAACATCTGATGACCACTGAAATGACGTCACTTTGACACGTCCCATCACGGTTGAAAAATAATTCCAAAATGAAAGTTAAAATCACGTGCTTGATGTTATCTGATTCACAACAGCTGTCATTAACGGTCATCAATCATCCAAATCTTTGCTGGGAGGGTATATACTGAACAAGACTTAGTTAAAGGTCAAAGTAACAAACCCAGACAACATGTTCAAACATGTGGACATGTACAAACCTATCTGAATGCATTTTTAGAATTGTTCTGTGTCACATATTTGACCAATTAATGCCATCCTACCACAACCGTTTTTGGCCAGGGACACGACATGGGCCGTCGGATCAAGGTTTGCTGGGAATAGATGGCGAGGGGAGGATCGAGCCTACACTTGCTTTTTACCATAGACATCTAAAAGTATAGATCACACATAACCTCTACTTCTGGTATCAACTTAACACCATACTTTCTCATGTAAGTAGTCACGATTAATCATACTGAATCAAGAACAAAATATGGAATTTATTACGATGAACATCTGAAGAATGTGGGTACACATAGACAGATAATTAGTGAAGAATCACATATGTTCAGAGCAAAGATTTATCTTTTTATCTTTATAAATCAAACCATTTTATCATTGAACATTTTATGAAGAAGTGAAAGGTGAGAGGTGACATATGCTTACTATTCTCATCAACAGCTGTAACGATGTGATCGATCAATAAAAGATAATAATAATAATAATAATAAAGAACAGATATAAAAAAGAAACTGTACTCACTATGCAGTTGTATATATGTATGAATATGTGTATTATATTCAATTGACTGTGCACAACACTACAGCCTCTCAGGACTATTTCTAATAAAAGTATTACATTCATTATACACTCACCTAAAGGATTATTAGGAACACCTGTTCACTTTCTCATTAACGCGATTATCTAATCAACCAATCACATGGCAGTTGCTTCAATGCATTTAGGGGCGTGGTCCTGGTCAAGACAATCTCCTGAACTCCAAACTGAATGTCAGAATGGGAAAGAAAGGTGATTTAAGCCATTTCGGGCGTGGCATGGTTGAGGGCTGGTCTGAGTATTTCACAATCTGCTCAGTTACTGGGATTTTCACGCACAACCATTTCTAGGGTTTACAAAGAATGGTGTGAAAAGGGAAAAACACCCAGTATGTGGCAGTCCTGTGGGTGAAAATGCCTTGTTGATGCTGGAGGACAGAGGAGAATGGGCCGACTGATTCAAGCTGATAGAAGAGGAACTTTGACTGAAATAACCACTCGTTACAACCGAGGTCTGCAGCAAAGTGTTTGTGAAGCCACAACACACACAACCTTGAGGCGGATGGGCTACAACAGCAGAAAACCCCACCGGGTACCACTCATCTCCACTACAAATAGGAAAAAGAGGCGACAATTTGCACCACCTCACCAAAATTGGACATTTGAAGACTGGAAAAATGTTGCCTGGTCTGATGAGTCTCGATTTCTGTTGAGACATTCAAATGGATACTTCTGGTAGTTCCCAGAATATCAAAATCTACAAAAGGAGGTACTGTGTTTTCATATATAGCTCCAAAGCTTTGGAAAAGCCTTCCTGACAGTGTTTGCCATTGTTGGGCCCTTGAGCGAGGCCCTTAACCCTATCTGGTCCAGGGGCACTATATCATGGCTGACCTGCCCACTGACCCCAGTTACCCTGGGATATGCGAAGAAGGAATTTCACTGTGCTGTAATGTATAAACACGTGGACAAAATTTTTGGTACCCTTCGGTCAATGAAAGAAAAACTCACAATGGTCACAGAAATAACTTTAATCTGACAAAAGTAATAATTTAAAAAAATTCCATAAATTTTAACCAATGAAAGTCAGACATTGCTTTTCAACCATGCTTCAACAGAATTATTTTAAAAAATAAACTCATGGAACAGGCCTGGGCAAAAATGATACCCCTAGAAAATACTGAAAATAATGTGACCAAAGGGACATGTTAATTCAAGGTGTGTCCACTAATTAGCATCACAGGTGTCTACAATCTTGTAATCAGTCAGTGGGCCTATATATAGGGCTCCAGGTCGTCACTGTGTTGTTTGGTGACATGGTATGTACCACACTCAACATGGACCAGAGGAAGCGAAGGAAAGAGTTGTCTCAGGAGATTCGAAAGAAAATTATAGACAAGCATGTTAAAGGTAAAGGCTATAAGACCATTTCCAAGCAGCTAGATGTTCCTGTGACTACAGTTGCACATATTATTCAGAAATTTAAGATCCATGGGACTGTAGCCAACCTCCCTGGACGTGGCCGCACGAGGAAAATTCATGACAAATCAAAGAGACGGATAATCCCAATGGTAACAAAAGAGCCCAGAAAGACTTCTAAAGAGATCCAAGGTGAACTTCATGCTCAAGGAACATCAGTGTCAGATCGCACCATCCGTCGTTGTTTCAGCCAAAGTGGACTACATGGGAGACGACCAAGGAGGACACCATTGTTGAAAACAAATCAGAAAAAAGCCAGACTGGAATATGCCAAACTACATTTTACAAGCCACAAAGCTTCTGGGAGAATGTCCTATGGACAGATGAGACAAAAATGGAACTTTTTGCCAAGGCACATCAGCTCTATGTTCACAGACGGAAAAATAAAGCATATGAAGAAAAGAACACTGTCCCTACTGTGAAACATGGAGGAGGCTCTGTTATGTTCTGGGGCTGCTTTGCTGCATCTGGCACAGGGTGTCTTGAATCTGTGCAGGGTACAATGAAATCTCAAGACTATCAAGGGATTCTAGAGAGAAATGTGCTGGCCAGTGTCAGAAAGCTGGGTCTCAGTCGCAGGTCATGGGTCTTGCAACAGGACAATGACCCAAAACACACAGCTAAAACCACCAAGAATGGCTAAGAGGAAAACATTGGACTATTCTAAAGTGGCCTTCTATGAGCCCTGACCTCAATCCTATTGAGCATCTTTGGAAGGAGCTGAAACATGCTGTCTGGAAAAGGCACCCTTCAAACCGGAAACAACTGGAGCAGCTTGCTCATGAGGAGTGGGCCGAAATACCTGCAGAGAGGTGCAGAAGTCTCAGTGACAGTTACAGGAATCGTTTGATTGCAGTGATTGCCTCAAAAGGTTGTGCAACAAACTATTAAGTTAGGGGTGCCATCATTTTTGTCCAGGCCTGTTCCATGAGTTCATTTTTTTTTTTATAATTCCGTTGAAGCATGGTTGAAAAGCAATGTCTGACTTTCATTGGTTAACATTCATAGAATTCTTATTTATTATTACTTTTGTCAGATTAAAGTTATTTCTGTGACCATTGTGAGTTTTTCTTTCATTGACTGAAGGGTACCAACAATTTTGTCCACGTGTGTATGTGACAAATAAAGGCTTTACTTTACTTTACTTACTGAATGGCATCTATGCTAATTCTTTCCACCTGCTCTTTATTTTCTACCCATCCCGAGGCACTGGAGATTGTGCCAGTTCCAGTAGACAGAGGCCAACCCTGCGAGGATCCTGAGGCATCCAGAGAAGGACCAGCTCCAGATGGATTCTGCTTCATGTTGGTTGGAGCTAGGGTTAGGGTTGGTGATAACTTGGACAACTTCTGTTATATTGAACTTCTAGCAGCCTAACACACATGATGTTGTTTTATAATCCCTGCTCTCCGTTATCACCCAGATGAGGTTGGGTTCCCTGTTGAGTCTGGTTCCTCTCAAGGTTTCTTCCTATTGCCATCTCAGGGAGTTTTTCATTGCCACCGACACCCTTGGCTTGTTCATCAGGGATAATCTCATTATCTAAACACATTTTTTCTCTCACTCATACACATCCATAAATTTTCTTTTCATTTTGTGAAGCTGCTTTGAGACAATGACCATTGTTAAAAGCTCTATAGAAATAAAAAATTTAATTTAATTTAATTAAACTTTGGATCATTTTGAATTGGATAAATCTTTTACTTTTTAATTTTTTTCTCACTTATAATCTTTAAGAGCCTGTCAGTGGTGATACTAAGTCGTTTACATTGATGTACTGTACAATTGTCCTGTTGGATTAAATTGCATAGCCTTTTTGTGAATGCTGGTTGTAGTGTTCACACTTAATATTGGACTGATTACGATTATGTTCTCTTATACTGAAAAAAAAAGCCCCAGTTGAAAAGCTCTTGAGTTTTCCTTTAACATATCTAGTATTAAATATGATTTTATATGAAGTATTTTGTTTATCTGTTTCTTGTGCAACAAAGAAAAAAGATGACCTTTTTTTTTTTTTAATCTAAGATCCTAATGTGTTTTTTTTTTTCTTCTTCTTCTCTCTTCCAATCCACCCTAATGCACCCAGGATCCAGTTGTTTACTGCTGGAAGAGGATCTTTCTTGGATACACTGGACGGTCCATTTTGCCATTTTGGTATGTTTTAGATTTGACTTACTTGCACTAAGGCATTAGGATTCTGAACTAAACGGTAAAGTTATTTACCGTTTCTTATATAGTATATAAGAACTACAGAGTAAAAAAGAGACCACATTGTACTTTATTTGTAATAAATTTTCCAATCCAACTTTAATTGGAACATTGTGAATCTTGTTTGAAATTGTTCATTTCTTCCTAGGTTTTTAGTCAACATACTTTAAAGCAATGTTTAAGTTTGTGAGAGAGAATGTTCCACTGTTCTAGCACAATAGTCTCAATATTTCATTTTGTTTTTCATTTTAGAATTTTACTGTAACGCTATAAAACGTCTTTTTTATTGTATTTTGCATCATACTTGTACTATACTGTGTTACAGTTCTACTGGCTATTTTTACAAATATTATAATCATGAGTTTTTTTGTTAACACTTTATTGAACATGTGTGTTCATAGGAATTTATGAAAAAATTGTGAAATAACAGGGTTTTTTGTGGTGTTTTATTCAATTTAGGAAGAATCTGTAAAATGACAGTGTTTGCCTGCTAAAAGTCCAATGCTTTTGCTTTATTGAAGGTGTTTGATTGTAATCATTTTGGAAAAAAATGTAAAATAAAAACATTTTGCTGGAACACATCGAGTGCTGTTTTAATGAAGGTGTTGAATCGTATAAATTTGGGAAAAATCTGAAAAATAATGGTGTTTCACTGCTAAACGTCTAGTTCTGTTGCTTTAATGAAGATGTTTAAACGTATAAATCTAAGAAAAAGATGTTTAAATGTTGTAAATTAAGATGTAAAAATGTTTGCTGTTAGAAATTGATCCCAACCTTTTGAGTGGTAGTGTATATAAAAAAAATAAGTGACCACTGCAATGTACTCCAGGAAACGTCTGGAATGTCATCAAGAGGAAGATGGAGCGTCACAAACCATCAAATAAAGCTGAACTGTTGTTGTTGTGGGTTTTTTTTTGTAAGAAGAGTGGTATAAAGTTACCCAACATGCAAAACAGGTGGAGAGACAAAACACATGGAAGCTGCAACTGCAAATCGGGTTATGCCACCAAATAGTGATTTATTAATGTTATTTAGCCATTAACACCACTTGTTTACAAATTATTTACACTTGGTTTTATTTGAGTTATTGACGCTCTGCACATACTGCATGATCTGGGGTTATATTGTTGTGTGGTGTTGATGTCGTTTCCTTTAAATATACACTAAATAACCATTTTGAATTTAGAAGAAAATATTCTCAGCAGTTCACAAAAAAGAAACAAAACTGTTCATGTCACCAACACACACCTGTAAGAAAAAAAAAAAGAGCTGCATATATAGTATTCAGTATGTACAGTATGTACAGTATGTACAGTACACACAGTAAATCCAGTATTACAGCCGTGAATTATACAGACTTGTGACTGCAGTCGCTCAATACTTCAGGCCTGGAGCTTAAACACACCTCCTGATATACTGAACCCTGTTACCGCTTGAGTCTGGTTCCTCTCCAGGTTTCTTCCTGTTACCATCTCGGGAAGTTTTTTCCCTCAGCACCGTCGCCCTCGACTCGTTCATCAGGGACCATCTGATCATTCTGATTCACACACACTCACATCTCACACACACTTCAATAACACTTCTGAATGTGTAAAGCTGCTTTGCAGCAATGACCATTGTTAAAGTTGAATTGAATTATCATCATCATCTTCATCATCATCATATTCATCATCTTCATTACTGCCACCATCATAATCACATCATCATCATATAATCACCATATCATCATCATCACAAACATCATCATTATCTTCATTGCCACCACCATCACATCATCATCATCCTCACCACAAACACCATTGCATCATTATCATCATCACCACCACCACCATCATCATCACTTCCCCGTTATCCTCATGTTCCCCCTGTACAGTCCACTCAGACTAAGGATACGGTAAAGGCACTCAGCTCATTGCTAATACTCTGGGTTACAAAATGATGAGGGAACCTGGGGAGACAGGGATTGGTGGAGTGGTTATACCAGGGGTCACAGTCTGTGCTGAATCTCGTGTTATTTCATTGTGGTGGTCTCCTGGCTCCTCCCTCTTCTGTCCATTTCCAATTTCAGGGAACTGCAGCTTTACTGGGAGTTTAAAGACTGCCTCCCTCACCCTCAAGACTCTCCTTCTCCTGGTGAACGCCAGACCTAGTGTTAGGACAATAACAGCACTGTTCTGTTCTCTCTGGAAGTCCTTCTGCTTCCCAATTTAAATGTGTTTCCTGTTTGAAGCTGCTGCATTTGTTTATCCTTGCCTGTCCTTCCAGACCACTGACATCACCACATGCGATGATAAAGGAGACTGATTTGAATATTACGACTCTTTTCCATGAGCGCCGCACTTCACCTGGACCTGTTCTCCTCATCACGTTGTCACAGCGAAGAACTTCCACGCTGCTTTTATCTCTTACGCCTCACACCACACAACCAGCTGCTCTTCATCATCGGCATCACCATGGCAACCGTATCAGTCCTGCTCCTCGTGCTCTCAGGTAACCACTGACTTCTTATCTCTACACTTTCAGCGCTGAGTGTGACAGTTAGATCTGAGTCTGAATTCCGGACTCGGGACACAGCAGCACAGAGCTCTGTAGTAACTTGTATTTTAAACATCAACTAGTCTTTAATCTTTAATCTTCAGGTTTATGAGCTCCACTAAGTTGCCACTGTTGTGCCCCTGATCGAGGCCCTTAACCCTGCCTGCTCCATGGCTGACCCTCCGATCTGATCTGGTTTTATTCCAGTTACTTACATTTCTATTAGATGTAAATGTAATACGTTAGAGTTTGATGCTGATCTTTAACTGGTTGATGTTTGATATCGTTTCACTAACACACACGTGAAAACTGTTTAAAAAATATTATATCCACTTCAGGAAAAAAAAATCTATTAATATTTTAATACTTACTGTAATTCATTCAGACATCATGAGATTAATACAAGTTACATTTATATACTGTATAAACTATATATACAAAAAGATATTGTTTCTTGCATTGTGGGGACTTTAAAAGAATAAATGTAACAAAATAATAAGAACACTGGCACAGCATTTTTATGTTAAATACATTTAATGAAACTTTTTATTCTAGTTGTATTTCATGGACCATATACGGTATAACTCAATTCACTAAGTAAAGCAGGAAAGCTGCTGCATAATAACCCATAAATAACAGCAAAGATGAAATAAATAACAAAACAAATTGCGTGCAGCAGGGCTTTATTATTAGAACATAAATATAGATTTCAACTGATACTTTAGTTTGGCAAGTTCCTCATTGTGTGTGTGTGTGTGTGTGTGTGTGTGTGTGTGTGTGCACGCACATGCTCCGGGGCATTTAAGAGGGTGTGTTTGCATGAGACAGGCGATGCTTCTCACCTCGCAGCAGCACTGAGTTTGCACGCACATCGGCGAGTTGGACCCATGACAGTTCGGACCATTCTGCCGCACAGCCGTGAATGTAGAAGTGTGAGGACATGCGTACACACACATACACAGTGCTGGGGACCGTTTGTGAAAATTAAAGTTTTTGAAGGGTGTGAAATTTGGTCATGAGTCAGAAGAAATTCTGGAGAACTTTGGATAAAATTGGGAGAGGGGAGAGAAAAACAGGAGTCTCAGATCATCTGGTGGTTGGCCATCTGCACATACAAGCCTGGCACAGGTTTTACACCCAGGTGCCCTTCCTGACGCAACCCTTCCAATTTATCCAGGCTAGAGACGGGCTCTACATCCAGTGGGTGGGGTTTGAGCACTGCCTAGGAATTGACCCCAGGCCTTTCGCATGGCAGACGAACACCTACCACTGAGCCACCAGTGCCACTAGGATAAATGAGGAGGACATAAGCATACAAAGACTGACATTTTTTTCAATTAAATTTTATTTATATAGCGCTTTTTACAACGGTCATTGTCTCAAATCAGCTCCACAAAATGAAAAAAAGATTTATAGAAGTGTGAGTGAGAACAATGTGTTTAGATAATAATGAGATTGTCCCTGATGAGCAAGCCGAGGGTTACGGTGACAAGGAAAAACTGGTAATAGGAAGAAACTTCGAAAGGATCCAGACTCAACAGGGAACCCATCCTCATCTGGGTGATAACAGGAATTATAAAAACACATCACGTGTGTTAGGCTGCTGGAAGTTCAGTATAACCGAAGTTGTCCAAGTTCAGGGTCCGGATCCTCGCAGGGTTCCTCTGTCTACTGAAGCTGGCAAAATCTCCAGATGCCTCAGGCGGAAATCCATCACAGGGCGCACACACGCACACACATACACACGCATACACACGCATACACACACGCACACACATACACACGCATACACACACGCACACACATACACACGCATACACACACGCACACACATACACACGCATACACACACGCACACACATACACATACACACGCATACACACACGCACACACATACACATATACACACATACACACACGCACACACATACACACGCATACACACACGCACACACATACACATACACACGCATACACACACGCACACACATACACACACGCACACACATACACACGCATACACACACGCACACACATACACATGCATACACACACGCACACACATACACACGCACACACATACACACGCATACACACACGCACACACATACACACGCATACACACACGCACACACATACACACGCATACACACACGCACACACATACACACGCACACACATACACACGCATACACACACGCACACACATACACACGCATACACACACGCACACACATACACATACACACATACACACACGCACACACATACACATACACACACACACACACTCTCACAAGCTCATTCACACACTATGGGCAATTTGGGAACGTCAATTAGTCTAATCTGTATGTCTTTGGACTTTGGGAGGAAACCAGAGTACCTGGAGGAAACCCACCTAGCACGGGGATAAGTTGATACAGTTGAACAAAAAAATAAAAAAATCAGGGCCCGTATTCACAAAGCTTCTTAAGCCTAAAAGTTGCTCCTAGTGACAAAATTCAAAAAAAAAAAAATCTTAGAATTAGGGCATTTTCTTAGAATTTCTCCTTAAATTTAGGATTAAATCTTAGTGAAGATAAAAATGATAATAAGAACACTGCCACAGCATTTTTATGTTAAATACATTTAATGAAACTTTTTATTCTAGTTGTATTTCATGGACCATATACGGTATAACTCAATTCACTAAGTAAAGCAGGAAAGCTGCTGCATAATAACCCATAAATAACAACAAAGATGAAATAAATAACAAAACAAATTGCGTGCAGCAGGGCTTTATTATTAGAACATAAATATAGATTTCAACTGATACCTTAGTTTGGCAAGTTCCTCATTGTGTGTGTGTGTGTGTGTGTGCGTGCGTGCGTGCGTGCGTGCGTGCGTGCGTGCTCCTAGTGACGAAATTCGAAAATACGAAATTACAAAAAATCTTAGAATTAGGGCATTTTCTTCTTAAATTTAAGATTAAATCTTAGTGAAGATAAAAATGATTCACAAAACATCTCAGCCCTAAAAACAGCTCCTAAGGTAAAATTAGTTAAGAGTAGAGAGGAGGACTTTTAAGAGCCTTAAGAGTTTCTATAGCAGAGGACAAAATGGTGGAAGACAGAAATATTCTCCAAACACTGAACATAAAGCTAAAAGTAAACGCGGCTCTTCTGTCCAGTCTGGTTTTCTTGGTGTTTTACTTCCTTCCATCTCTCT
>QNUK01000763.1:92500-105000 GCA_013621035.1 Clarias magur
TAATTCCCGTCTCACGGTCCAAGTACACCTCCAGTTTGGCCACAAACGGGACAGAAGTACTGCGTTCATCGACTCCGGTGCCACAGGTAACTTTATTGACTCTTCTTTTGCCAAAGAAGTGGAACTTGAGGCATTATCCCAGCCCATTCGAATCACATCTGTTGATGGTCGGCCCCTTTCCTCCAGCCCCATCACCACTCAGACTCAGCCCCTCACCCTTGTCATCGGCCAACATCATGAACGGATCCAGTTCCACCTCACCTTCATTTCATCTCCCTTCACTGAGACCTGGAAACGAGAGTTTTCCGTTCACAGGCGACAGAGACGGAACCGGCAGGTGTGCCGCCTGGACGACTCTACGTGCCGAACACCGTGAGGACCAAGGTGTTGCAATGGGGTCATTCCTCACCCCTATCTGGACACCCCGGCGCCAACCGCACCCTCCAATTTATAAGACGCGACTTTTGGTGGCCCTCGCCGGACTCCCGTCAGCCAAAAAAAAACGCGGAGCTAATTTTAGAACACGTAGTCCGACTGCATGGTTTCTCAAAAGACATCGTCTCGGACCGGGGGCCCCAGTTCACCGCACAGTTCTGGAATGCCTTCTGCCGTGTGATCAATTCCACCTGTAGTCTATGCTCTTATGACACACTAGTGGCTAAGGGGAACACAAGGAACACACAGCACAGTACACACATTAATTAACTAAACAAACCAAAAGATACACTTACACATCAAACAGATAACAAGACAAATCAGAGCCCTTATAAACAAACTTAAGTCAAATTAAACATAATCCAAACCAAACCAAACCAAACCACATGCAAACAGCTGTCTGCATCAGCCGAGGACAGGAGCGTCTTCATGGTGAAGTGGAACCACAGACAGACCACACGGGGAAGACAGGTCCAGAGGGCAGAGGGGGTCTGGTTTCAAAGCCTGAATTTTTTGCCTAATGTTTACAATGTTATTATTATAAAAGTTCATGAAATCCTCACTACTGCATGATGTTGTTGTGGAGATTTCTGCAGTGGTCTTATTTCTGGTTAATTTTGCTATGGTATTAAATAAAAATCTTGGATTATTTTCCTTATTTTCTATAAGAGTGGAGAGATACGTTGAGCAGCACTGAGAGCTTTTTTATACTTCAGGATGCTCTCCTTCCTTAAGTGCATACTGAATATACTGAGTGATGAAAAAAAGTATTAGTAGGTATTAGTAGACAGAGTATGTTCTGTAAATATTAAACATATGTTCTTACATTGCTGAATATAAAACTATATTTTACATGGAGTATTCCATATACACCAGAGCTGGGTTAATCCCTCATGGTGTACAGTAAAAGCTTTGAATGGGTCGTATGGGTTTTGGGGTTTTGCGTGCTTGATAACGGCAGTTGAGCAGAGTTGGCTTGCCCAGGTTGGTGGCTCAGAACCTCTGTCTCTTTGCTGTCACTCTAAACTCTCCTGTTTTTCTTTGTTCTGTTTCTTCTGTCTCTCTCAGGTTTCCTCCATGTGAGTGATATCCCGATGAGCTGGGAGAAAGTGCTGGATTACTGTACTAGAAAGAACAGGGCTGGAGTTCTGAGAATCAGTTCTGCAGATGAACAGAAAGACGTGGCGTCTGAGCTCAGGAGGAGGAGAATCAGCGAGCCGGTGTGGGTGGGGCTCAGAAAGAGCAGACTCCTCGGGTTCTGGATCTGGACTGATGGGACGGCTGTGCACCCGTACTCTAACTGGGCCGGAGGGAAACAGCCTGAGGGTCCGGTCACTCAGCAGTGCGGCGCTGTCGTCCCTCCGGACTACACATGGAGAGATATGAACTGTCAGGCTCGGTACAGAGCTCTGTGTTACACCAAATGTCCTTCATGAGACACACAGTTCTTTATGTGTTCTTCTAAAAGAGAAAGCCACATAACCCTTCCAGAGTTCTAAAGGTATAACCATTTTATTCTACAATGTTATTTGATTATTTGATCTCTCTTTTATCTCTCTCTCTCTCTCTCTTTTATGAATGTTTATGAATATTTAAATGGTTATGGTAATTAGTAGATATTAACGTTAGTACATGTTAAGTTCTTGTTTCAGATGTACCTCTCTGGTCTGGGGTTTGGTTTTGGATATATTTTGCACATTGATTTAAAAAGTTTTTCATCTTCTCTGCAATGTTAATTTCTTGTGCACTGATCTGTAATGTGTCTGTTCATAAAGATTCTAAAGATTCTTTCAAAGCTACTGCCACTTTTATTTTTTTTTATAAAATATACTCTCTGTAGGAATAAAATATAAAGTTCATCCAGTTATCCAAAGCAACCTTCTCTCATCCCCTCTGTCACGTCTCCATGTGTGCACTTACAGCATTTCAGATTCAGATTCATTTATTTATTGCCATTGTATGTCAACGAAATTGAAAAAAGCAATCCTTGGGTGAAACACACACAGTTACATTAAAAACATACAATAAGAACAATGTAAACAAAACATGTAAAAAAAGATGATGACTATACGAGTGACCCATGCGCACTGAGACTGAGCTTGGGAGATGAGAGAGAAGAACCATTGGCTCAGTTATGATCATGTGACACTCGGCAGCCAAAGCGTATGCGAACTACTTGTATATCAAGACCTTGTTTATTTAGTAAATTAAAATTTATTTAAAAAATTTGTTTATCTTGAAAACACTTGCAGACCTAGTTACTCACAATCCAAGGTTCCACTGGTGTACCTCTTTTATATACATGTTAGCAGATTGACGGGCTGGTGGAGCACTTTAAACCAAACCTGATGTGCATGTTGAGACGTGTGGAAGACAATAAGGGATGGAACTGGGACCCTCTGCTATTTATCTCCCTAAGCCCAAGTTCCCCAAGTCGCCACTGGATTGATACTGTTCAAGCTAATTTTTGGCGCAAGGCCCAGGAGGATGCTCAATGTCGTAAAGTGGTTCTGGGAGGAGCAGTGTTCTCAGGTCAAGCCAGTGGAAAGTCCCACTGCAAGTGCCCCCACTGCTCCACATGTATTTGAGCTCCTTGTGTCAACTACTGTATCTGCACAACCTTGAGAATGTTCTTTGCCACCCCAGTAAAGACGGGCTGACTACGAATCCCAAAGTCTGCCATATGTAACTGACCACAGCACAGTGCTTGGGTTACTTTATAGGCCAATCTCCTGGGTTTGGTAGATCGACACCACAGAACAAGCAGCTCAGACACTAAAATGGCTGGGAATTAAATCGATACACAGCAGGCCTGTGACCCACATTCCCAATTAAACTAATACTGGTGCTAAATGGAGAGTCGTTCTCCTGCTGGAAGCTGGAGCTCTGTGCCAGCCTCAAGTTTTTTACAGAAACTAATAGGTTTTCCTCCTGAAGAAAAGCATCCCCATAGCATGATGCTGCCACCACGATGTTTCATGGTGGGGATGGTGTGTGCAGGGTGATGTGCAGTGTTGGTTGCATTTATGCCAACAAGTTCCACATGTTTCTCCACATGGCTTGTTGCAAATGCGACATTTTATGGCTTTCTACCAAAACTGCTTAGTTCTTGCTACTCTTCCATAAGTTTAAGGGTAGGTTCTTGGTAGGTTTGCAGTTGCGCCATAATCTTTCCATTTCTGCATGATTGAACAGCTCTCTACCACATTTAAAGCACTTCATATCAGCATCAGAGGACACAAATATGCTAGTTAAAGCCTTCCACTTTAAATTTAAAAACTACATTCAATTCCTCTAGTCCATCTTTGAAAATTCTAAAAAATATTCGACTAAAAGACACCAGGGTCCGTATTCACAAATAGGGTTGGGTATCATTTGTTTTTTTTTTTCGATACCGGTACCAAATCGATACTTTTAAACAGGTACTGGTGTCATAAACAAATGGAGACGGACCAGAAAACTAGCAGTTAGCACTGTAGCATGGATGGTAAACCCAAACGCGGAAGTAGCGCGAGCAGGCAGGATAACCACGCTGTTATTTTTCTATTTTTCTCGGAGCGAGAGCAAGAGTCTACACAAATAAACTCGCGTTCTAATAACACACACTCAATCGAAAGCAAAATCCAAGAAAGTGAGTACTCACGATTAGATGGACGAAGCATCTGAGATATCATGAGCAAACTCAATGACTGAGCGATGTGCGGAGCCATCTTGTTTCCTTTTATGCTTTCTAAGACGCGACCGCCTTACTTTCAACCATAGGTGAAGTGGTTAAGGGTTTGAGCTGGGAAATATAGAATACTGGGTGGATCCGGAGCGCCACTGGCAGCTGGAGCCGGTAGGTGACGGTGTTGATTCGGAGGTTGATGCGGTATGGACCGATGAATCGAGGTGATCATTTTCTGGATTTTGTCTGCAGATGTAGATATAGATATGGACAGCCATATTTTGTCACCTACGTGGTACATGGTATCGCCCCGGTGGGTGTTGACGGCGATGCTGAGTGATGTGGCGGGTGTTGGCGCATTGGATGGCAATGTTTGCTTGATTCCATAGCCGTCGACACCGAAGGACCAACTGTTGGGCCGACGGTACTTCAACCTCCGGTTCTTGGTGGTCGAACATCGGAGGCTGGAAACCGTAGCATGCCTCAAATGTGCTTAAGCTGGTGGCGGATGATACATGGAGGTTGTGGGATAGTTCTGCCCAGATGAGGTAGCGAGCCCAGGAGCACTGACGGCTGGCGACAAAGCACCTCAAGTAGCGCTCCAGTTGTTGGTTGGTCCGTTCCGTCTGACCGGTCTGTGGGTGGTAGCCGGAGGACAGACTGCAGGTGGAATAGATCAGATGGCAGAAGGCCTTCCAGAACCGTGAGATGAACTGAGGCCCCCTGTCCAAGACGATGTCCTTTGGGAAATCATGCAGGCGGACTACATGTTCTAATATCAGCTCGGCTGTTATCTTAGCTGACTCCACTCTTTATCTTTATCTCTCCACTCTTATTATCTCTCCACTCTTATAGAAAATAACAAAAACAACCCGAGATTTTTATTTAATACCGTAGCTAAATTAACTAAAAACAAGACCACTGCAGAAATCTCCACAACAACATCATGCAGTAGTGAGGATTTCATGAACTTTTTCAATAACAAAATCATAAATATTAGGCAAAAAATTCAGGCTTTGAAACCAGACAATTTAAATAATTCAGATGATCTAACCACATCACATCAGAACTTAGAACACTTTACTCCCCTTGAAGCGAGGGAACTAATTTCACTCATCTCTTCTTCAAAATCGTCAACCTGTATATTAGATCTTATACCGACACATTTTCTCAAACAGATAGTACCAGCAATAACAGAACCCCTGTTGAAAGTAATTAACTGTTCACTCAGTAGTGGATATGTCCCCAAATCCTTTAAATTAGCCGTTATTAAACCGCTAATCAAGAAACCTGACCTTGACCCCTGTCTGCTTTCTAATTACAGGCCGATATCAAACCTTCCCTTTATCTCTAAGATTCTGGAAAAGGTAGTATCACAGCAGCTATGTTCACATCTACACAGAAATAGCATAAATGAACTGTATCAGTCAGGATTTTGGCCTCATCACAGCACAGAGACAGCACTTGTTAAAGTAGTAAACGACCTCCTATGGGCCTCTGATCAGGGTTGCGTCACTATACTTGTGTTACTGGACCTCAGTGCAGCTTTTGACACCATTGATCATAGTATTCTCCTTCACAGATTAGAAAAGGTAGTAGGAATTAAGGGAACTGCCCTCTTGTGGTCCTACTTGACTGATCGTTATCAGTTTGTAGATTTAGATGGTGACCATTCCTCATGTTCTCAAGTGGAGTTTGGTGTCCCACTGTGGTGGTGACTGGGGACGGTTCCACTTGAAGACCATGAAGACGGTCCTGTCCTTTGCTGATACACACAGCTGTTCTCTGAGGATTCGTGACTGCTGTCACTCGATAGTTCAGGACTGGAGTTTCCTACAGCTTCGTACCTGAGCCTGTGAAGCTGCTTTGCGAGAATAACGACTGTTAAACAGCAGTTGTCATCTTTGTCATCACAATCATTATCATCATAACCAGAACACCATCAGCAGTGTCCTCAGCATCATCATCACCATCACAGCATTGTCGTTGTCATCACCATCACCATCATTACATCATCACAAAATCATCACTTCATTGTGATCATCCCCGTTATCCTCATGTTCCCCCTGTACAGTCCAGGATACGGTAAAGGCACTCAGCTCATTGCTAATACTCTGGGTTACAAAAATACTCATTCAGTCTGATGAGGGAACCTGGGGAGACAGGGATTGGTGGAGTGGTTATACCAGGGGTCACAGTCTGTGCTGAATCTCGTGTTATTTCATTGTGGTGGTCTCCTGGCTCCTCCCTCTTCTGTCCATTTCCAATTTCAGGGAACTGCAGCTTTACTGGGAGTTTAAAGACTGCCTCCCTCACCCTCAAGACTCTCCTTCTCCTGGTGAACGCCAGACCTAGTGTTAGGACAATAACAGCACTGTTCTGTTCTCTCTGGAAGTCCTTCTGCTTCCCAATTTAAATGTGTTTCCTGTTTGAAGCTGCTGCATTTGTTTATCTTGCCCGTCCTTCCTGATCACATGACACACCACACCACACTGAGTGATGGTAAAAGAGACTTGATTTGAACATTATGACTCCATTCAGCAGCAGGTGAGTCCCTGATCAGGTACGACCGCCGCACTTCACCTGGACCTGTTCTCCCCATCACGTTGTCACAGCGAAGAACTTCCACGCTGCTTTTATCTCTTACGCCTCACACCACACAACCAGCTGCTCTTCATCATCGGCATCACCATGGCAACCGTATCAGTCCTGCTCCTCCTGCTCTCAGGTAACCACTGACTTCTTATCTCTACACTTTCAGCGCTGAGTGTGACAGTTAAATCTGAGTCTGAATTCCGGACTCGGGACACAGCAGCACAGAGCTCTGTAGATCTGTAACTACATCAATAACCTTTACTGTATCGTAATTAGATATAATGACATGAATCAAATAAAAACTGTGAAGTTACAGGTTAATTATCTACACACGTGTTCACGGGTTCTTGTATTTTAAACAGTGTTTGAGTCTCAGAGGCTTTAATCAGGTTTATAAGGTGGTGTGAAGATTTAATAACTGCATAATAATCACCACAAGGGGCGCTGTTTTACACCACTCACGGCTTTAATGTCCTTTTTATCATACAGGAGCGTAATAAAGAGAGCAAACTGTACACAGTGTATTCACGAGAAAACAGCTTCCTGAAAACAGCAACTATAGCCGTATCAGGAAGGAGGAAGAGTTCAAGGAAACAAATCGAGAAGGAAGCATGTTTAATTTAGAACAAGGAACAAGATCAGAAAACATTTTGTTATAAAGAGTTTATTCTCCTCCAGTAAACTAACAGCTTTGAGCAATATTTCAATATATGGGGGATCACCATCATCAATAATGATATTATATTCTATAATTTATTTATAATTTATGAATGTGTTTTATTCAGACATCAGATTTAATAAGGATTATACTATAGACTCACTACATGCTGTTAGCTAAATCATGCTAAACTGCGCTTTAAACACTATTGTTCAAGTCCCGCCTTCGTGCTCTACGATCGGCTCACATTTCACTTTCACGAAGATCTAAACTGTCTTGTAATCAATTATAGCGCATTAGGGGGATTTTATTGGAAAAGGACTTGAAGTAGAGCAGCGCTAAACTCACTTCATGATCATCATAAAACTATTACATTTCAAAAAATATATATTTAATATATTTTCATATAATATATACATATATATATAAGAATAAGGAGTGTTCTTCTAAAAACACCCAGTTTATAACTAAGCATTACACGGAACTAGAGAGAAACTCTTACTCTTCTAAAATCTAATTAGTGCTGCCTCCATGTATAACGCTGCGGCCTCTCCACGGTAAAACACTGCTGACTCTCCGAGTCTCTTCTCCATCAGGCTGCTGTTCTGGAGCTGCACACAGTCTCTCAGTCTGAATGGAGACGAGCACACGGCCGTTCATCCACATCACATTCCCCTCCTTCCCTCTCTGTCCTGCTGCATTAACAGGAGATGTTTCCTCCACAGCATTTTCTCCTCCAGTCCACAGCCGCCTCACTACCTTCCATCTGATTAGGCATGAGATGAATCAGTCTGAGGCTTGGGCAGCGTGTAGAGGAAATTACACCGACCTCGTCACTGTGTACTCTGAGGAAGACAACACTGAGCTGAGTAACATGACGATGGAGGCCAGTGACAGCTGGATCGGTCTCACTCACAGTCAGTTTAGTATGAAATGGTCTAATGGTGATCCTGTAACATTCAACAATATGATAGGCACATGTGATTCATCGACACCCTGTGCTGCTATGCAGGCTAATGGTGGATGGGACCATCTTCAGTGCAAAGGGCCAAAGAATTTCATGTGCTATGAACAAAGTAACTTCTGACCTAATATAATTATTTTATATAATTATTTAAACCTAAATTTTATATATAAATGATATCTTATTGCTGCATTTTTTACAGATGCTTCATCACAAACTCCTATTTATCATCTAATCCTTGAGAAAAAGACCTGGTATGAAGCTCAGAGTTACTGCAGGGGGCGCTACACTGACCTGGTCAGCATCAGAGATCAGCAGCAGAATGAAGAGGTGAAGACTGAAGGGTCAAACAGCACCAACCCCTTCTGGATCGGCCTGCTGTGTGATGGCTGGCACTGGAGTGATGGAGGAAACTCCGCCTACAGGAAGTGGAGGGACGCTGAACCTCAGTCATCAGCAGACCTGTCCTGTGTAGTCCTGAGTGGAGGGAACTGGTCTACGGTGTCGTGCAGTGAGAAACACTCTGCTCTGTGCTACAGCAGTAAGTGTCCACTTTAGAAAACACCGTCCCTGTCTCAGACGTCCTCTGTGTGTGTCTCCCCTAAACCCTGCTCCTCCTTATGTTTTATGTTTTCTTTCTGTCTCTCTCAGGTTTCCTCCATGTGAGTCATTACCCTATGAGCTGGGAGAAAGTGCTGGATTACTGTAGTAGAAAGAACATGGCTGGAGTTCTGAGAATCAGTTCTGCAGATGAACAGAAAGACGTGGCGTCTGAGCTCAGGAGGGGGAGAATCAGCGAGCCGGTGTGGGTGGGGCTCAGAAAGAGCAGACTCCTCGGGTTCTGGATCTGGACTGATGGGACGGCTGTGCACCCGTACTCTAACTGGGCCGGAGGGAAACAGCCTGAGGGTCCGGTCTCTCAGCAGTGCGGCGCTGTCGTCCCTCCGGACTACACATGGAGAGATATGAACTGTCAGGCTCAGTACAGAGCTCTGTGTTACACCAAATGTCCTTCATGAGACACACACACACACACACAATTTTATATTTAGGCGTTATTTGTTTCCCAATCTTTTTTTGTTGTTGTTGTTGTATGGTTTATGTTAAGAGTGAAGCCCCACTACTGTCCTCTCTGTCTCGCTCTCTTTACACGAGACAGGTTTATTAATAGATGTCCATTTCCTTCTGGAGACACTGTGGGGAATAACCAGAGATATTTAATCTCCCTATCGCATCACGTTTCTTTTCCCTGAGTGAAGGTGATTTCATGTATGACGTTTATACTGTAATGTCGACTGTAACCTTATTTATTAAACTCTTTAGGAATATAAACGATTCTTCAGTTATTCAGAACAAACTTCTCTCAGTTCCTACAGTATTTACAGATCCGGCTGCATGTTCAGCAGTTCCTCTTGAGTGTATGTCCTCATACAGTGATACACTAACAGGAGAAACGTCTCCCTCAGGGTCATCAGCGTCTCACACAACATCCAACAAAACCCTGGTGTGCATGTCCTATTCAGGAGACAGTGACATGTCCAACCCATAATAACTACACTGTCACCTGGTCTCTCTAACTTTGTCCCCAAACTGTCCTACCTGCACTGTTCCTCTAATTTACTCATTCCCAATCCTGTCTATTCTTGTCACTGCCAAATTGCAGTGTCTTCAGCTCTGCTTCCTGACTTTTTGTCAGTGCCGATGTCCCCAAACCACACAACACTGCTAGTCTCACTACCGCACTGTAAACTTTCCCTTTCTGTCACAGATCACTCCTGCTACCCATTCCACCCTGCTTGCACTCTTTTCTTCACTCCTCTACCATACACCCCATTGCTTTGGACAGTTGACCCTAAATATTTAAACTCCTACACCCTACCTACACATGTACTCGGTCATGCCCCTACTGATCTTCATGCCTGCTCTCTCCAGTGATAGCTCTCACAGTATCATCTGCAAACGTCACAGTCCACGGGGACTCTTATCTAACCTCATCCATCAACATGTCCATCACCAGTGCAAACAGGAAGGGACTAAGAGCCGATCCATGCTGCACTCACACCTCCAACTTTAACCAGTCGCTCGTACCTACAGCACATCTCTGTCACTCCTGACGTCCTCATGCAATACCACAGTTCATCTCTGTGCACCATGTCATACACTTTCTCTAGATCTGTCTGTACAAACACAGACAATGCAACTCGTTCTGATCTTCTCTATACTTCTCCATCAGCATTCTCAGAGCAAACATGGCCTCCGTGGTGATCCTCCCCGGCATGAAGCCGCACTCCTGCTCACACATTGTCACCGCTCTGCTCAACCTTCCACTACTCTTTCCCATAACTTCATGGCAAGTCATCAGATTTATGCCTCTGCGGTTACTGCAGCTCTTCACACATCTCTAGTTCTTAAAAATTTTAACTAAAGTTCCAATGCTCCGTGTTGACTTTTACCTCATGACTAATTATTAATCTGTAATGTTCTCAATGTAAAGCCATTAACGATCATAGAGTAACCCAAAGACAAACGAATTATAAAACATGTTTTTCATTAATGGTACACAACATTAACAAATCGTATTAAGGTAATTTACAGGAAATGTCAAATTTACATTCCTTATAATAAAATTCTCTCTAATATTTTAACACTTTTAAAGAAAATTTATTTACACATTTTTAAAATATAATTGCATTCTAGTAATAATTAAAAAGAATGCACGCACGATCCATTAACATTTCATTTCACATGATAAACAATAACAGTCCTACATCCAGCGTTTTACATTCTACAACATTTCATAAATCATGCCTGAATATTACACCTGCAGAGCCGAGGAACAGACAGAGGAGCATGAGTTAGAGATACAGGTTGAGGGTGAGACAGATTGAAAGTGGGAGTGAGACAGGTTGGGAGTGAGTGAGACAGGTTGAGAGTGAGACAGGTTGGGAGTGAGCGAGACAGGTTGGGAGTGAGCGAGACAGGTTGGGAGTGAGCGAGACAGGTTGGGAGTGAGCGAGACAGGTTGGGAGTGAGCGAGACAGGTTGGGAGTGAGCGAGACAGGTTGGGAGTGAGCGAGACAGGTTTAGATGGAGCGAGACAGGGGGATATCATCTAAAGTTCTTGGAAGCGGCTGTACTCAGGTTGAAGCTCAGCACTGAAGTGTTCCTGCTCACAGCTGAGGATTTAATGAGAGCTGACGCCCACTTAAAGAAGCCACACCCACTGTTACAAGAGGTGGAGCCTATGTGGGTGGAGTTACGAGACACAGGGCCTGAGCTCCTCCTCCCTGCGCAGGCGTAGAAGGCACGGCCTTGATTCGGTCCACCGTTACACACCGTCAACCTCCTCGACCTCCGGCCACAATCACACAGCGGAGACGTGATCTTAGCCCCGCCCCGCACAGGCGGGAGGGGCAACCGCTTAGAGGAGGAAGTAGAGAAAGCTGATTGGTTGGCAGACAGTGTAGAAAGACATGTTCGGTTGACATGGACAGGGGAACAAGCTGATTTATTGGGGAAACCGGGTGTGACCTTAGCCACGCCCCCTGGAGGAGGGTGGGGCAACTGCTTAGAGGAGGAGAAGAGTGATGATTGGTTAACAGAGCATGAAGGGCGGGTTCGGTTGATAGTAAAAGAAGAGTGCGTGGCTCGGCTCTCAGAGATACTGGAGAGAGCTGATTGGTTGAGAGAGACAGAATCACATGAGGAGAGCCTCGACTGGCTTTTAGACACAAAACCTGATTGGTTAACAGAAACACAGAGTCGAGATGATTGGTTGGTCGTTCTGAATGACAGAACAGAGGAAGGAACACGGAACACTGGGGAAGAGGAGGAGGAGGACTGATGTGATTGGTCAGTGTAGATGGAGAAAGGGATTGTGGGCGGGGTTTTTGTGTCGAGTCCTTTCAGAGATCTGATTGGGTCTTTAACTGAACAAGGTGGGTTGGCGTTAAGTGGGCGTGGCTTTTCCTTACACACAGGAGAGGCGGAGTTTGAGGGAATGTTTTCAGAGAAGTCCTCTAATACCACGTCATCATAGGAACCAGACTCTCCGAATTCCGTACCCAAAAATTCCTCTGACCAGTCGGACACGTCGGGGCGCGAGGTGCGTGTGGAGGTCACGTCAGGGCGCGAGGTGTGTGTGGAGGTCACGTCAGGGTGAGACGTGTGTGTGGAGGTCA
>QNUK01000763.1:107500-227500 GCA_013621035.1 Clarias magur
AGTGTTAGGATCTCCACACACCACACTTAAAACACCACTGTGCCAAAAGTATTGGCACCCACGAAAGATCATACACTCTACAGTAAACAAGTAACCAACCAAGTAACTGTAACATTATACAAATTACTCAAAAATTATATAGATTTAAACACAAAACAGAACCAGTTCAGAACTTAGTCACGGTGTTGATGTGTGTGTGTGTGTGTGTGTTGTACCTGGCCAGCTTCTTTGTTGACATGCTGTTCAGTTTCAGCTACATCTGTGTAAATAAACAATAAACACGTGTTTACATCACACCGAACGCCACGCGCGTCAACCCTTTAAACTCTTACACATTAGAACATTATTTTAAACTTACCGCTCTAACGCCGCGAGCATGGGGGAGGAGTTAAAAGCGCGACTTCCGCATTACGTCACCTCCGCTACGGGGCACTCTGAGCAGTGTTGCCAGATTGAGCCGTTACCGGGTAACTGAGCTACCTTTTATCATCTCGGTCTTTAAAGTATTTCCTGTGCGGATAGAAAATATAATTAACATGTGACATATTCATAAAGAATTGTATATACGATGAGTTCTAATGCTTATAATCACTGAGGTTTTTTGTCTTATAGAAGAGTGCGGGTTTTCAGCCCTGTGTGAGGGGTTAGCTGTGTTTTTATTTGGCAACCCTGGCTCTGAGCTCGGCTGGGTAGGTCTGTCCAGGCTGAGTAATCTACACACACACACACACACACACACACGTGTGTGTGGACACGGCGGTAAGTTTCCGCTCTCTTTGCTCTGTACAGGATGCTGTGTAGTCAATAATAATAATAATAATAATAATATAACTCTTATGACGTGTAGCTCACGCGCGTTGTTGGTGACGTCATCGGTTGTATATCCTGAGCGTTAGAGTGTGTAGTTCCACTGATCCACGGTGTAGAGGGCGCTGTGAGGGGCTAGTGCACACGGTGTGCTCTGAGGTGAGCTGTGTTAGAGTTATAAACTGACTGAGGTGTGTTACATTCACAACGGACTGATAACTTATACATACAACTTCATTTACTGTCTGTCCCAACTGTCTCCAACTGTCTGTCTGTCCCAACTGTCTCCAACTGTCTGTCTGTCCCAATTGTCTCCAACTGTCTCCACTTGTCTGTCTGTCTGTCTCCACCTGTTGTCTGTCTGTCCCAACTGTCTCCACTTGTCTGTCTGTCTGTCTCCACCTGTCTGTCTGTCTAGAGTGTCTGTAGGTCATGGCAGAAGTGAAGGTATTTAAACAGAAGCGAGTCTCCTCATCATCCAGTATGTACAGTTACATTATTACTGTTCATCTGTATGTTACATTAAGCGTTATGATCTCCATAGCAACAGCTAATATCTACTCCCCCTACAACAGTGTGTGGTGGTGTGTGTAAGAAGTTGAAGGTGAATGGAGAACATGATGAACCCCTACAGGTTAGTGATGTGTACTGTTACAGCTACTCCTTATTCAAGTGTGCCCTAATCCCATGTGCACTAATCTCACATGCCCTAATCCTGTGTGCTCTAATCTCACATTGTGAGATAATCCTAATCCTGTGTGCGCTAATCTCACATTGTGAGATAATCCTAATCCTGTGTGCGCTAATCTCACATGCCCTAATCCTGTGTGCGCTAATCTCACATTGTGAGATAATCCTAATCCTGTGTGCGCTAATCTCACATGCCCTAATCCTGTGTGCGCTAATCTCACATTGTGAGATAATCCTAATCCTGTGTGCGCTAATCTCACATGCCCTAATCCTGTGTGCGCTAATCTCACATGCCCTAATCCTGTGTGCGCTAATCTCACATGCCCTAATCCTGTGTGCGCTAATCTCACATGCCCTAATCCTGTGTGCGCAAATCTCACATGCCCTAATCCTGTGTGCGCTAATCTCACATGCCCTAATCCTGTGTGCGCTAATCTTACATGCCCTAATCCCATGTACTTTAATCCCATGTGCACTAATCTGACATGCCATAATCCTGTGTGCGCTAATCTCACATGCCCTAATCGCGTGTACACTAATCCTGTGCTTTAATCCCATGTGCACTAATCTTACATGCCCTAATCCCATGTACTTTAATCCCATGTGCACTAATCTGACATGCCCTAATCCTGTGTGCGCTAATCTCGCATGCCCTAATCTTGTGTGCCTAATCTCACATTTCCTAATCCTGTGTTCACTAATCCTGTGCTTTAATCCCATGTGCTTTAATCCCATGTGCACTAATCTCACATGCCCTAATCCTGTGTGCGCTAATCTCACATGCCCTAATCCTGTGTGCGCTAATCTCACATGCCCTAATCCTGTGTGCGCTAATCTCACATGCCCTAATCCTGTGTGCGCTAATCTCACATGCCCTAATCCTGTGTGCGCTAATCTCACATGCCCTAATCCCGTGTGCGCTAATCTCACATGCCCTAATCCTGTGTGCGCTAATCTCACATGCCCTAATCCTGTGTGCGCTAATCTCACATGCCCTAATCCTGTGTGCGCTAATCTCACATGCCCTAATCCTGTGTGCGCTAATCTCACATGCCCTAATCCTGTGTGCGCTAATCTCACATGCCCTAATCCTGTGTGCGCTAATCTCACATGCCCTAATCCCAATGTACTTTTCCACATGTGCACTTAATCTGACATGGCCTAATCCCGGTTGTGCGCGTTAATCTGCACATGGCCCTAATCGCGTGTACACTAATCCTGTGCTTTAATCCCATGTGCACTAATCTTACATGTCCCTATCCATGTACTTTAATCCCATGTGCACTAATTGACATGCCCTATCCTTGTGTGCGCTTAATCTTCGCATGCCCTAATCTGTGTGCCTAATCTCACATTCCTAATCCTGCTGTTCATAATCCTGTGCTTTAATCCCATTCTTTTAATCCCATGTTGCACTAATCTCACATTGCCCTAATCCTGTGGTGCGTTATCTCACATGCCTATCCTAGTGTGCGCTAATCTCACATGCCTAATCCTGGTGTGCGCTAATCTCAACATGCCCTAATCCTGTGATCGCGCTAACTCGCACATGCCCTAATCCTGTGTTGCGCTAATTCAATGCCCTAATCCTCGTGTGCGCTAATCTCAGCATGCCCTAATCCTGTGTGCGCTAATCTCACATGCCCTAATCCTGTGTGCGCTAATCTCACATGCCCTAATCCTGTGTGCGCTAATCTCACATGCCCTAAGCCTGTGTGCGCTAATCTCACATGCCCTAATCCTGTGTGCGCTAATCTCACATGCCCTAATCCTGTGTGCGCTAATCTCACATGCCCTAATCCTGTGTGCGCTAATCTCACATGCCCTAATCCTGTGTGCGCTAATCTCACATGCCCTAATCCTGTGTGCGCTAATCTCACATGCCCTAATCCTGTGTGCGCTAATCTCACATGCCCTAATCCTGTGTGCGCTAATCTCACATGCCCTAATCCTGTGTGCGCTAATCTCACATGCCCTAATCCTGTGTGCGCTAATCTCACATGCCCTAATCGCGTGTACGCTAATCTCACATGCCCTAATCCCATGTACTTTAATCCCATGTGCACTAATCTGACATGCCATAATCCTGTGTGCGCTAATCTCACATGCCCTATTCCTGTGTGCGCTAATCTCACATGCCCTAATCCTGTGTGCACTAATCTCACATGCCCTAATCGCGTGTACACTAATCCTGTGCTTTAATCCCATGTGCACTAATCTTACATGCCCTAATCCCATGTACTTTAATCCCATGTGCACTAATCTGACATGCCCTAATCTTGTGTTCACTAATCCTGTGCTTTAATCCCATGTGCTTTAATCCCATGTGCACTAATCTCACATGCCCTAATCCTGTGTGTGCTAATCTCACATGCCCTAATCCTGTGTGCGCTAATCTCACATGCCCTAATCCTGTGTGCGCTAATCTCACATGCCCTAATCCTGTGTGCGCTAATCTCACATGCCCTGTGTAGAATAATCCTGTGCTTTAATCCCATGTGCACTAATCTTACATGCCCTAATCCCATGTACTTTAATCCCATGTGCACTAATCTGACGTGCCATAATCCTGTGTGCGCTAATCTCACATGCCCTAATCCTGTGTGCGCTAATCTCACATGCCTTAATCCTGTGTGCACTAATCCTGTGCTTTAATCCCATGTGCACTAATCTTACATGCCCTAATGCCATGTACTTTAATCCCATGTGCACTAATCTGACATGCCCTAATCCTGTGTGCGCTAATCTCGCATGCTCTAATCCTGTGTTCACTAATCCTGTGCTTTAATCCCATGTGCTTTAATCCCATGTGCACTAATCTGACATGCCCTAATCCTGTGTGCGCTAATCTCACATGCCCTAATCCTGCGTGCGCTAATCTCACATGCCCTAATTCTGCGTACGCTAATCTCACATGCCCTAATTCTGCGTACGCTAATCTCACATGCCCTAATTCTGCGTACGCTAATCTCACATGCCCTAATTCTGCGTACGCTAATCTCACATGCCCTAATCCCGCGTACACTAATCCTGTACTTTAATCCTGTGTGCGCTAAGATCACATGCCCTAATCCTGTGTGCGCTAATCTCACATGCCCTAATTCCGCGTACGCTAATCTCACATGCCCTAATCCCGCGTACACTAATCCTGTACTTTAATCCTGTGTGCGCTAAGATCACATGCCCTAATCCTGTGTGCGCTAAGATCACATGCCCTAATCCTGTGTGCGCTAAGATCACATGCCCTAATCCCGTGTGCGCTAAGATCACATGCCCTAATCCCGTGTGCGCTAAGATCACATGCCCTAATCCCGTGTGCGCTAAGATCACATGCCCTAATCCCGTGTGCGCTAAGATCACGTGCCCTAATCCCGTGTGCGCTAAGATCACGTGCCCTAATCCCGTGTGCACTAATCTCACATGCCCTAATCCCGTGTGCACTAATCCTGTGCTTTAATCCCGTGTGCACTAATCTCACATGCCCTAATCCCGTGTGCACTAATCTCACATGCTCTAAACCCGTGTGCCCTGACCCTATGCTGTGTGAAGGATGAGGACACGCCCCGTCTCTCTCGCCCTGATGACCAGCTCTGTGACAGGATCAGTGTGAGCGACGTGTCCGAGCTACTGCAGTACATTACACTCAGGAAACACCACGATGTGAAGAAACCCAGGTCTGTCTCTCTCCCCCACCCACACACACTAATCAGTTCCCTAATCTCTATATAAGTGCAGTACACAGCAAATGAAGTGTACTGTGTGTATGTATGTGTGTGTGCATGGTGTTGCAGTTGGTGCCGTCTCCATCAGGAGGACAGGGTGCAGCGGGTGCACGTGGCCGTGCTCGAGGGCGTGACCCAGCTCCACTTCTACACACACTACTCTCAGTTCAAACACCTGCGCTCCAAGTACACTACAGTAAGTGCACTTAATCCTTCACCAGAAAAAATAGCCTGTTGTCATGGTAACCATTCATAGTGACCCCTAAATAGAGCGGATGGGGTCACAGTCCACGGCTGCGTGTGATTGGCTGATGCTCTCTGATGATGTCATCATGTCTTTTTGCTACCCCTTACAGAGGTGTACTCTAGCGCCCTCCTCAGGTGACCTCCTGTCCAGACTGTTCGACTCTGAGCTCTCGGCTCCCAACGGCACCACTTTGTCCGGTTCATCGTCCCACACGGCGCCCCCTGCAGGTCTGTTCAGTAACAATGGAGTTTAATTTGATATGTAATGACACCAAGTTAATGTGTTTGTGTGTGTGTGTGTGTGTCTGTGTCTGTGTCTGTGTGTGTGTGTGTGTGTAGCTGATGTGGCCTGGCACCCGGTGGTCCTGCGCTATGGTGTGAAGAAGAAAGGGATGAGCAGCTACGTGCTGACTGAGCAGGAGAGGATTAAGAAGAACTTCCCTGTAAAAGGTGGGCGGGGCTTCGAGTCGTTCGTCTGCACGCAGGCAGATGATCACGTGACCGACACCAGCCCTCTGTACGGTCTGGACTGTGAGATGGTGAGACATGGTGGAGAGACTATACTACCCATAATGCACCAGTAGATGGACAGACGTGTGTGTAAGTGCGTTTCTGTTGCAGTGTTTCACAAAGGAGGGTCAAGAACTGACGCGCGTCGCCGTGGTGACCAGCGGGGGGCAGTGTGTGTTAAACGAGCTGGTGAAACCATTTAATCCTATCATCAACTACTGCACCAGGTATTACACACACAGTCTCTCTGTTACACACACACGCGCACACACCTGGGTCTGATGTTCCTCTGTCAGATTCTCAGGGATCACTCGCTCCATGCTGATGAACGTGACAACGCGACTGCAGGACATCCAGACCAAACTCGTGGCTCTGCTGTCGCCAGACGCGGTGCTGGTTGGTCACTCCCTCGAAAACGACCTGCGCGTCCTCAAAGTGAGTCTGTAGTGACCATCTGTCTATGTCCCTGTCTGTCTGTATCTGAATGTCTCTCTCTCTCTTTCTTTCTCTCTCTCTCTCTCTCTCTCTCTCTCTGTTTGTCTGTCTGTGTGAGTCTTTGTCTGTCTGTCTGTCTGTCTCTCTTTGTCTTTTTGTCTGTGCTCCTGCCTGACGGTGTGTGTTTCTGTCCGTATGTCGTGTGTCTTATGTGTGTGTGTGTGTGTCTCTGTGTGTCTATCTGTGTGCGTCTCTGTCTGTCTATGTATTTCTCTGACTCTCTTTGTCTGTGTGTGTCTCTGTTTGTATGTCTGTGCGTTTCTGTCTGTATGTCTGTCTTTCTTTGTCTGTTTCTTTGATTGTTTTATTGACACTATAATGTGTATATACATGTTACGTAGTGTCCCAATGTCGAAATACACAAATCACCAAATGCTTAACTGCTATATGTACGGTGTGTATATATATATATATATATATATATATATATATATATATATATATACATGGTGTGTGTGCAGCTGATCCACCCGCATGTCATTGACACGTCACTACTGTACCGCAAAGAGTTTGGACAGAGGTTCAAGCTGAAGATATTATCTGAGGTCATTCTGAAGTAAGGAGCAAACACGCAAACACACACCCACACACCCAGTTAATACAGTATATAGATAATGTGGTGTGTGTGTAAGGAGGGAGATTCAGAGTGAAGAGAGGAGCGGTCATGACCCGTGTGAGGATGCACAGGCTGCTCTGGACCTCGCAAACTACTTCATCACCAAGGGGCCACGACAGGTAAAGATATACACCACCCATAATCCCTCACAGAGACTCATCTACACTACCCATAATTCTTCAGAGACTCATCTACACTACCCATGATTCCTCAGAGAATCATCTACACTACCCATAATCCCTCAGAGAGACTCATCTACACTACCCATAATCCCTCAGAGAGACTCATCTACACTACCCATAATCCCACAGAGAGACTCATCTACACTACCCATAATCCCTCACAGAGACTCATCTACACTACCCATGATTCCTCAGAGACTCATCTACACCACCCATAATCCCTCACAGAGACTCATCTACACTACCCATAATCCCTCAGAGAGATTCATCTACACTACCCATAATCCTTCAGAGACTCATCTACACTACCCATGATTCCTCAGAGAATCATCTACACTACCCATAATCCCTCAGAGAGACTCATCTACACTACCCATAATCCCTCAGAGAGACTCATCTACACTACCCATAATCCCTCAGAGAGACTCGTCTACACTACCCATAATCCCTCACAGAGACTCATCTACACTACCCATAATCCCTCACAGAGACTCATCTACACTACCCATAATCCCTCACAGAGACTCATCTACACTACCCATAATCCCTCAGAGAGACTCATCTAAACTACACATAATCCCTCACAGAGACTCATCTACACTACCCATAATCCCTCACAGAGACTCATCTACACTACCCATAATCCCTCACAGAGACTCATCTACACTACCCATAATCCCTCACAGAGACTCATCTACACTACCCATAATCCCTCACAGAGACTCATCTACACTACCCATAATCCCTCAGAGAGACTCATCTAAACTACACATAATCCCTCACAGAGACTCATCTACGCTACCCATAATCCCTCACAGAGACTCATCTACACTACCCATAATCCCTCACAGAGACTCATCTACACACTCATCCATATCCCTCAGAGAGACGTCATGCTACACTAATCCCATAATCCCTCAGAGAGACTCATCTACACTACCATAATCTTTCACAGATGACTCATCTACTACATTCATAATCCTTCAAGTAGAGACTCATGCTACACTACCATAATCCCTCAGAGAGACCATCTACACTACCCATGATTCTCAGAGACTCATCTTCACTAATCCCTCAGAGAGACTCATCTACACTACCCATAATCCCTCAGAGAGACTCATCTACACTACCCATAATCCTTCACAGAGACTCATCTACACTATTCATAATCCTTCAGAGAGACTCATCTACACTACCCATAATCCCTCAGAGAGACTCATCTACACTACCCATGATTCTTCAGAGACTCATCTTCACTACCCAAAATCCCTCACAGAGACCCATCTACACTACCCATAATCCCTCACAGAGACCTATCTACACTACCCATAATCCCTCAGAGAGACTCATCTACACTACCCATAATCCTTCACAGAGACTCATCTACACTACCCATAATCCTTCACAGAGACTCATCTACACTACCCATAATCCCTCAGAGAGACTCATCTACACTACCCATAATCCTTCAGAGACTCATCTACACTACCCATGATTCCTCACAGAGACTCATCTACACTACCCATAATCCCTCAGAGAGACTCATCTACACTACCCATAATCCCTCAGAGAGACTCATCTACACTACCCATAATCCCTCAGAGAGACTCATCTACACTACCCATAATCCTTCACAGAGACTCATCTACACTACCCATTCCTCAGAGACTCATCTACCCATAATCCCTCACAGAGACTCATCTACACTACCCATAATCCCTCACAGAGACTCATCTACACTACCCATAATCCCTCAGAGAGACTCATCTAAACTACCCATAATCCCTCACAGAGACTCATCTACACTACCCATAATCCCTCAGAGAGACTCATCTAAACTACCCATAATCCCTCAGAGAGACTCATCTAAACTACACATAATCCCTCACAGAGACTCATCTACGCTACCCATAATCCCTCACAGAGACTCATCTACGCTACCCATAATCCCTCACAGAGACTCATCTACACTACCCATAATCCCTCACAGAGACTCATCTACACTACCCATAATCCCTCACCCCCTGTACCCTGAACCTGTCTCTCCACCCCATCTATCAGGTGGTTGTTGATCATCTCCAGGACCTGTGGGGAGTCGAGGCTACTCCTGTAAATGGAGCTCTGATTGGATCAGTGAGCCCACACACTGCAAGGTCTGTTTGTATGACGCACACACACCACACACACACACACACACACACACACACACACACACACACACACACTGCAAGGTGTTCCTGTATCTCACACACATACAGCACTGTCTCTCTCTCTCTCACACCCAGGTCCCTCCTGTTTGGACACGCCCTTCACAAGGCCGGCCTACCAGCTCTATTTCTTGGCCAATCAGATGGGCTTAAGGGCGTCTCCTCCAATCATCTATGGCGCAGGCATCACTGCAGCTCTGATAGGGAGGTGAGTTATACACACACACACACACACACACACACACACACTTAACATCTTCCTGTATTTTTCTTGTTATTCACACTGGTCTGTCTCTCTCTGTACAGAGTGTGTGTGTGTTTCGGGGGGTGTGTCAGTCGTATACTCTGAGTTTGGTCCAGCTCTCATCACTTACAGAAGATCTGGGAATAAACCCGACACAAACACAAGTGCTGCAGCAGGTGTGTGTGAGGGGGGGGCGTGGTGTGTATGTGTGATACAATATTGATGTGTGTGTGTAGATGTGATACAATATTGATGTGTGTGTGTGTGTGTGTGTGTGTGTGTGTGTGTGTGTGTGTGTGTTATAGATGGCACAGAGGTTAAAACAGATGTGTGTGTTGTTTGTGGGTCCGTTGCCACACGATTACACAGAGAAGAGTGTACATACACTGCTAAAGCCCTACGGTACACTGCGTTCCGTCAGACTACTGCACAGCACACACACGGTGAGAACACACACACACACACACACACACACACACACACACACACACACACACACACACACACACACACACACACACAAATATGTGTACATATGTACTATGGTATCTGCTGTGGATACCATAGCAACCGCATAGCAACACTTTGCTTCATGGTTTTTACTGTAGTGCATTTTAATCAAGAAAGAAATGTAATCGTTAATAATAATAATAATAATAATAATAATAATCTTTGTTTGTCTGTAGCTGCATGCTGTAGTTGAGTTTCAGCATTTAGAAGGAGCTCAGCTAGCTCTGCAGTCACTCACTGGTCTCCAAGTACGGGACACCACAATAAGGGTGAGACACATATACACACACACAAAAGGACACTGCAGGTACAGTGGTAGACATGCACAAATAATGCATGTGTGTGTGTGTTTGTGTGTGTGTGTGCGCGCGCGTGTGGGTTTTAGCTTCAGCGTCCAGTCTGTGAGCTGACTCTGGATCTGGAAGCATCTCTTGCTGAACTACAGACTGATATCTTGAATAGTCACATGATCTACATTAGTGGGTTGTCGAGGCGACACAATCACCATGATGACCTGCTGAAGACTTTCGGTGAACTCGGTCCAGTTTGTGACATCACACGAGTCAGGAGGTCCGGGAAACGCCCAAGACATACACGCATCAGTAAGTGTAGTACAGCATGACTCAGATTCTAGTACACTCAGACTCTAGTACACGCATACTGCAGTACACTCAAACTCTAGTACACTCATACTGCAGTAGACTCAGACTCTAGTACACCCATGCTGTAGTACACTCATGCTGTAGTAAACTCATACTCTAGTACACTCATGCTGTAGTACACTCAGACTCTAGTACACTCATGCTGCAGTCCACTCAGACTCTAGTACACGCATACTGCAGTACATTTAGACTCTAGTACACTCATGCTGCAGTACACTCAGACTCTAGTACACTCATGCTGTAGTAAACTCATACTCTAGTACACTCGTGCTGTAGTATACTCAGACTCTAGTACACTCATGCTGTAGTAAACTCATACTCTAGTACACTCGTGCTGTAGTATACTCAGACTCTAGTACACGCATACTGCAGTACCCTCAGACTCTAGTACCCTCAGACTCCAGTACACTTATGCTGTAGTAAACTCATACTTCAGTACACTCATGCTGTAGTAAACTCATACTCTAGTACACTCAGACTCTAGTACACTCATGCTGTAGTATACTCAGACTCTAGTACACTCATGCTGTAGTTGTCTCAGACTCTAGTACACTCATGCTGTAGTAAACTCATACTCTAGTTCACTCATGCTTTAGTATACTCAGAATCTAGTACACTCTGACTCTAGCACACTCATGCTGCAGTACACTCAAACTGTAGTATACCCATGCTGTAGTATACTCAGAATCTGGTACACTCATGCTGTAGTAGTCTCAGACTCTAGTACACTCATGCTGTAGTAGTCTCAGACTCTAGTATACTCATGCTGTAGTAGTCTCAGACTCTAGTACACTCATGCTGTAGTAGTCTCAGACTCTAGTACACTCATGCTGTAGTAGTCTCAGACTCTAGTACACTCATGCTGTAGTATACTCAGACTCTAGTACACTCATGCTGTAGTTGTCTCAGACTCTAGTACACTCATGCTGTAGTAGTCTCAGACTCTAGTACACTCATGATGTAGTAGTCTCAGACTCTAGTACACTCAGACTCTAGTACACTCATGCTGTAGTTGTCTCAGACTCTAGTACACTCATGCTGTAGTAGTCTCAGACTCTAGTACACTCATGCTGTAGTAGTCTCAGACTCTAGTACACTCATACTGCAGTAGACTCAGACTCTAGTACACTCATGCTGTAGTAGTCTCAGACTCTAGTACACTCATGCTGTAGTAGTCTCAGACTCTAGTACACTCAGACTCTAGTACACTCATGCTGTAGTTGTCTCAGACTCTAGTACACTCATGCTGTAGTAGTCTCAGACTCTAGTCCACTCATGCTGTAGTAGTCTCAGACTCTAGTACACTCATACTGCAGTAGACTCAGACTCTAGTACACCCATGCTGTAGTACACTCATGCTGTAGTAAACTCATACTCTAGTACACCCATGCTGTAGTACACTCATGCTGTAGTAAACTCATACTCTAGTACACTCATGCTGTAGTATACTCAGACTCTAGTACACTCATGCTGTAGTACACTCAGAATCTAGTACACTCATGCTGTAGTAGTCTCAGACTTTAGTACACTCATGCTGTAGTTGTCTCAGACTCTAGTATACTCATGCTGTAGTAGTCTCAGACTCTAGTACACTCATGCTGTAGTAGTCTCAGACTCTAGTACACGCATACTGCAGTACACTCAAACTCTAGTACACTCATACTGCAGTAGACTCAGACTCTAGTACACCCATGCTGTAGTACACTCATGCTGTAGTAAACTCAGACTCTAGTACACTCATGCTGCAGTCCACTCAGACTCTAGTACACTCATGCTGCAGTACACTCAGGCTCTAGTACACTCATGCTGTAGTAAACTCAGACTCTAGTACACTCATGCTGCAGTCCACTCAGACTCTAGTACACTCATGCTGCAGTACACTCAGGCTCTAGTATACTCATGCTGTAGTAAACTCATGCTGTAGTAAACTCATACTCTAGTACACTCGTGCTGTAGTATACTCAGACTCTAGTACACGCATACTGCAGTACCCTCAGACTCTAGTACCCTCAGACTCTAGTACACTTATGCTGTAGTAAACTCATACTCTAGTACACTCATGCTGTAGTAAACTCATACTCTAGTACACTCAGACTCTAGTACACTCATGCTGTAGTATACTCAGAATCTAGTAAACTCATACTCTAGTTCACTCATGCTTTAGTATACTCAGAATCTAGTACACTCCGACTCTAGCACACTCATGCTGCAGTACACTCAAACTGTAGTATACCCATGCTGTAGTATACTCAGAATCTAGTACACTCATGCTGTAGTAGTCTCAGACTCTAGTACACTCATGCTGTAGTATACTCAGACTCTAGTACACTCAGACTCTAGTACACCCATGCTGTAGTACACTCATGCTGTAGTAAACTCATACTCTAGTACACCCATGCTGTAGTACACTCATGCTGTAGTAAACTCATACTCTAGTACACTCATGCTGTAGTAAACTCATACTCTGGTACACTCATGCTGTAGTATACTCAGAATCTAGTACACTCATGCTGTAGTAAACCCATACTCTAGTACACTCAGAGTCTAGTACACTCATGCTGTAGTACACTCAGACTCTAGTACACTCATGCTGCAGTCCACTCAGACTCTAGTACACGCATACTGCAGTACATTTAGACTCTAGTACACGCATACTGCAGTACACTCAGACTCTAGTACACCCATGCTGTAGTACACTCATGCTATAGTAAACTCATACTCTAGTACACTCATGCTGTAGTAAACTCATACTCTAGTACACTCATGCTGTAGTATACTCAGAATCTAGTACACTTATGCTGTAGTAAACTCATACTCTAGTACACTCATGCTGTAGTACACTCAGACTCTAGTACACTCATGCTGTAGTAAACCCATACTCTAGTACACTCATGCTGTAGTATACTCAGACTCTAGTACACGAATACTGCAGTACACTCAGACTCTAGTACCCTCAGATTCTAGTACACTCATGCTGCAGTACACTCATGCTCTAGTACACTCATGCTGTAGTATACTCATACTCTAGTACATTCATGCTGTAGTAAACTCATACTCTAGTACACTCATGCTGTAGTAAACTCATACTCTAGTACACTCAGACTCTAGTACACTCATGCTGTAGTAAACTCATACTCTAGTACACTCAGACTCTAGTACACTCATGCTGTAGTATACTCATATTCTAGTAAACTCATACTCTAGTACACTCATGCTGTAGTAAACTCATACTCTGGTAGACTCATACTCTAATACACTCATGCTGTAGTAAACTCATACTCTAGTACACTCATGCTGTAGTATACTCAGAATCTAGTACACTCATGCTGTAGTAAACTCATACTCTAGTACACTCATGCTGTAGTAAACTCATACTCTAGTACACTCATGCTGTAGTAAACTCATACTCTAGTACACTCATGCTGTAGTAAACTCATACTCTAGTACACTCATGCTGTAGTATACTCAGAATCTAGTACACTCATGCTGTAGTAAACTCATACTCTAGTACACTCATGCTGTAGTAATCTCAGAATCTAGTACACTCATGCTGTAGTAAACTCATACTCTAGTACACTCAGACTCTAGTACACTCATGCTGTAGTAAACTCATACTCTAGTACACTCATGCTGTAGTAAACTCATACTCTAGTACACTCATGCTGTAGTATACTCAGAATCTAGTACACTCATGCTGTAGTAAACTCATACTCTAGTACACTCATGCTGTAGTATACTCAGAATCTAGTACACTCATGCTGTAGTAAACTCATACTCTAGTACACTCAGACTCTAGTACACTCATGCTGTAGTAAACTCACTCTAGTACACTCAGACTCTAGTACACTCATGCTGTAGTAAACTCATACTCTAGTACACTCAGACTCTAGTACACTCATGCTGTAGTATACTCATATTCTAGTAAACTCATACTCTAGTACACTCAGACTCTAGTACACTCATGCTGTAGTAAACTCATACTCTAGTACACTCATGCTGTAGTATACTCAGAATCTAGTACTAGTGTACTAGAGTGTAATGGAATTTTAATATGATCTTTCCCTTGTGTGTGTGTGTAGAGTTCGTCAGCACTAGCGGTGTGTGTTCTGCCCTGGACTCTGGGCTGCAGCTGGGAAACAGGAAGTTAAACATGTGTCACGCTCTCACGCCCCCTCACATGCATACCTGGACACATACAAACCCTGTTACCTTGGAAACAACCGAAGAAGCAGCGGGGCCAGTAGGTGAGGAGACGGAGCATGCCGGACGCACCTGTGTACAGGTACAGCTGGTACAGTTCACATGCTAAACATCTGAGTTTGATATCGAACTAGTGCAGTCAGTAGCTAGCGTAGTCATACCTTGTTTGTTTTTTGTTCAGACATGCTAACTAGGCGTTTAGCTACCTAGCTAGCATGAAGAATAGCTAACTTGCCAGACAAGTGTACTGCTAACTTGTGTGTAATGTAAACATGAGCAGGAGGATAGTTAGCATGTTTGCTTAATGGATGATGTATTAAATAGCTAACGAGCGGGTGTGGTGTGTATAGGATGGAGGGATGCAGTGTGTGATGCGGGCATTGGACAGGAACATAGGGAAAATGTTCAGAGTGCTGGAGAAACACACACTCAGCGTGGTCATCCTTCCTGGGATTATACGGTACACACACACACACACACACAAGTCGCCATAAATGTGGATGTTCATTACTGTAATAGTGATTATTACAGTAATGTTAAGAAGTTAAGCCACGCCCCCAGACACCGGGTAACGTTTTCATGTACGTGTGTTTTTCTGCAGAAACAAGGTGGAATACCCTGGCCTCTGTTTCCTTCAGGTGAAGTAGGTCGAAGTAAAAGGTCACTGGACCTCGCCACAGGGTAGCCATGGCAACCAAAGTGAACTCAGCGGAAGAAATGCATTCCAGTGTTATGCTCTCCATAGTGTGTGCGAGAGAACCAGTTCCAGGTTATGGTATCCATACGACAGTGTGACCTCTGAAAAACTGTCTCTCTCTCCCACACACACTCGACAGATACTGTAGAACATAAACACCACGTAATGTTTACAGAGATTTATAAGAGAATGTGTTGTGGTGGTTTTATAAAACTGGTGTGTTCATTTTAAATGTTTTTAACCTGATGATTTTGTACTAAAAACAGATTTTGAGAAAAGTGTGTGTGTGAGAATTATTCTCGAGTGTTTGGTGTCCAGCCTGCTTCTGAGAAACCTTACTGAAAATAAAGATTATGGAAATGAGGCAGGAGGAAGTTCTAGAGGTCAAAGGTTGGAGGGGAACAGGGTTAAGCTGGAACCTCTGGTAAGTTGTGGGGCGGGGCACTGAGGAACAGGTGGCGAGTTCTGATGGTGGGATAAATTTTTAGGTCTGTGAAAAAATGAGACACCACCAGGGGGAGCCTCTATGAAAACTTGTACACTAGTCCCCTACTTACGAATGACTTCTGTCCTGGGAGCATTTTCATATGTCGGATTTGTTCTCAAGTCAGACAAATTGAGTCTTATACGCCTTTGACACGAATATACAATATAAACATGACTTTTTGTCTGCACCTTTAAATCACGAAGGGGATCCCGGATGCCATTTTGTCTCCATGCTGTTTTCCTGTGAACTCATTTCTCCCACATGTTCGTAAGTCAGGGACTACCTGTAGTTAGATTGATCAGAGATTTGTGGGTCTGGCTAAAACCAAAAGTCTGGAGTACAGCGTGGCAGAAGTTTTGCAATTTCACACCTATTCGACCGGCCTTCCCTTCCAGAAGCCCCGTCCCTTTTAAATGGAGACAATAATCAGACGTGGAGTTACTAAGAAACATTCTTTAATTCTTTTCTCCTCTCAGAAAGAGGACGTCATCATACAAAAAGGAAACAAAATGACATGGCCTTGTTCTGAAACAGAGTGTTTAGTATTTTTTGTTTAACCCCTCCCCTTCCGGCCGCGAGAGATAAGACGAAAGACGCAAAACATTCAGACAACATGCAGTCTCACGGGGGAATAAATAGAGTGGCTCAATGGAGCATGTTCACTAAAAAGAAGAAAAAAACGGGTGGGTGGTAGTAGTATGGGTAAGGGGCGGGGTTACATAATCATCAGGAGAAACATACACATTTTAAAAATATCAGACAAAACAAAAAACCGTACAGTGTTTTTAAAAATATCTGATCATCACATTTAACCTTCTACACCTGTTCCAGGATCACACACACACACCTCTACAGCATGAATGTGTGTGAGATATACACCACAAGAACGTTTATGGCTTGTGTCAGCCTGCGTGATCCAGCAGCCTCTCTTCTGATTGGCTGGTGAGTAGCTGCGTCGTTAATGGAGGCTTCTGATTGGCTCTCGTACGAGAGCGCTCTCAGAAAAAAAGACGCCCAGCAAAGTGGTCCCTCCCGACAGCCAATCCAAAGAGACGTGCAAGTGAAGGAAGCCTCTTCTGACTGGCTGTGGGGGAGGCGGTGTTCTCCCAGACGGAGGCCCCTGATTGGCTGATCGTTCAGCCGTGTGTTTGAATTAAATTTTTTTTTTTTTTAAGGTGAAGACCTCGGGTCAGTCAGTCAGTCAGTCATCGCTACCAGACTTGAGGGACATCGAACAGACCGGAGGATGTGTCCTGAGACCCTGCTGGGAGGACAAACGCTTTAAAAAAAATAAAACAACACTCTTAAATGTTAAACACAGACAAAACATTTCATTGATTTTGTACCGGGATTCTGATTGGCCGGGGACCGTGGCGACGTGACTTCTGACTTTCCGTCGTCTTTGTCTGGGCTTGTTGATGCGCCGCTTCCTTCAGACCTAAACACACGTACATATTTGTTATAATAATAATTAAAAAAAAAAGGTGTTTGAAGCCTGGCGCTGCGAGACCTACGTGGTCCTGAGCCAGTCTTCTGTCGTTTTGGCGTCTGCGGCGTCACTGAACGATGAGTCTGCGCTCGCGGCGTCTGAAACAAACCCATGCCGAAGGTTAGTCATGTGTCCGACTGACTCGCACACGTAATCCAGTCAACACTAGAACAGTACCGGAGGTCCTTTTCCTCTTGGTGCTGCTGTAGTCGGTCCAGCTGTCGGCAATGTACTCGTACTCTGCGTTCGGGTCGTCCTGGGCGGGGCTGATGCCACGTTTCCCTCTCAGACTACTCCTAAACACACGCACACGTCATCTTTATTGAAACACTACGATCACACCCTTCACCAGGAGTGTTACGGCGTACTCACCGGTCGTGTCCTGAGGAAGCTGCCGTCATGGCGACGGTGCGGTGGGCTGGCTCCGCCCACCCGTCCTCCCCCCACTTCCTGTGCGCATGCGTGTGCTTCTGTTTGGACTGCATGTACTCTGCGTATGTCTGGATGCGGTAGCTCTCCGCGTACTGACTCGTGTTCACCGCTGACGAGACAAGTGACATCATCATCATGTGATCATGAATAAACCAGACTCAGTGAGAGTGATGTAATGACGTACCGATCTGCACCTGCTCCAGCTGGCTGAGGGACACGAACGCAGACGTATCGTCCACCCAGGACACCTGGATGTTTCCTGAGAAGACAACGTTACACCGGGTCACACTTGGAAACTTTATTAATCCCAAAGGGAATCAATATCGTTACAGCAGGCAGGTCTCAGATTATACAAACAAGAGAGAACTGCAGTGAGGGACAAGTTAATGCAGGACGTGACCACAGTGTAATGAAGACAGAATGTCTCTGAACGCTGAGTGTATTTATTGTGATGTCAGATAAGGACCTCCCGGTCCTGACTCGGAGCAGAGGTATTGAAAAGTCTAACTGCAGTTGCCAGAAAAGACCTCCAGCAGGTGAGGTGAGATGTTCTCCATGATGGTTAACAGTCTGTGTGCAACATCCTTCTCTCCACCACCAGCTCCAAACACTCTACAGGAGTACTGAACTCACCTTCTGGAAGAGTTTCTTAAAGTCTCAGATGGAAGTGAAGAACGTCGCACTCGCCACAGTTCTGATAAAAGATCTGCAACATCTTGCTGCAGGACCCGAGTTTCCTTAAGTCCAGAGTCTGCGCTGTCCGATCTGACATCAATGTGAACTTCAAGGTATCTGTAGGTCTCCTCCACCTCCTCATCCAGAATGTGGACTTGGTCCTCCTGAGATCCAGCACCATCTTCTTGGTCTCGGTCACATTCAGGATGAGATGGTTCCTCTCGCACCATTAACACACCCCACAACTGCAGGGTCATCCGAGAACGTGAGAGGAGAGAGTACCGCCCCCTGAGGTGCTCCGGTACTACTGATCACTTTTCCAGTCATACATCCTTACTTACACCTGCTCTCAAATAGTTGGTGATCCAGGAGGTTGTGTAGGAGTTGACCTGCATGTTCTCCACCTTCTCCTGTAGCGGTGCAGGTTGAGTTAAAGATGCTGGAGAAATCAGACCACAGGTTTCTCGCAGTACAGCCTGCTAAATCCAGACATGAGGAAGAGATGGCTGAGGAAGATAAATGATGACATCATCCACACCAACCTGACACATGGGTCAGGGGTAGGGAGACGAGTAGACAGAGGGACGGACGGAGAAGGAGGTTCAGATACACAACAATGGAGAGGTGTGTGTGTGCGCGTGTGTGTTACCGAAGGCGTTGAACAGCTGGTACAGGTCACTGGTTTTCCATTCTTTAGGGAAGGTGACGTACAGAACGTTATCCCTCTTCGGCTGCACTGAAACACACGCGCACACCACAGGGTTTTTTATTTACTTACACACACACACACACATACACACACACATACACATATTCACATATACACATATACAATTCTGACTCACAGTCTGGTCCACTAATGTTTAGGTAAGGAATATCAGCCACCCGCATCAGGAACAACCTGCAACACACAGACTTTAAAGTATCTAATCATCTTTAGGATCACCAACTAGAAGTACAGTCTCACACACACTGTGGAGGAGGGGCTCGTGTTTCATTTCTTTAGATGAGAAGATTAAACCCAAACACAGGACTGTAGTCGTGAGTAAAGACTGACAGACCGAACTGTACAGACGTCTAGATCAGGGGTCCGTTCTTCCTACATCACTAACTCAGTTAGCTGGATGTGATTGTTGTGGATTTGTCCTGATCTTGGATTGTTTCGTTCTTCGATGTGAATCTCGCGCTTGCTGTCATAGCAACATGTCCGTAAGCTTAAAGCTGCTCGGGAGCAGGTTTACTTCATGTGAACAGGATTTAGTCTGCGCTCCTGGCGGGTTATGATTGGCTGAAATGGCGAGATCACATCTGATTGGTTAAAGAGCTGACTGACTGACGCGGACTGACTCACGTGGGGAAAGAAAAGTATCTTACATGAATATATGGATGGATGGATTTAAACAAATACAGTATATGTGTACGTGTGTGTGTGGTCATCATTTGTGTGTTAATCTCTGTGTGTGTGTCTAATCATATGTTTTGACCCCGATTGCGTCTATATAAGTGGAGGTGATTTTCTCAAATCTGTCTCAGTCATGTCTTGTCCGTTTATGAGAGCGAGCGGTTACTGAAGGTGTGAGGATTATACGCAGAGTTTTTCACTTTCCTGGTGTATTGTGTGATAGACAGGATCCTGTAGCACAGCATGACGATATACTTCTTCTTCTACTCCACTTTCACACTGTAAACACGATTAAGTTGGCAAAACTCAAAATATTTGAGGTCATCAGTTACATAAGTTTAAGTAACTTTAAGTAAACAGAACTATCAATATTTGAATTTGTTGCAAATAAAGTAAATTCAATCCAGCGGGAATCGAACCCGAGTCTTTCACATGGCAGACGCAGCACCTCCCACTGAGCCACCAGAGCACTTTAGATTTAAACTGGTTAGATTTAAAAGGTGACACTTACTGTTACTTAAGTACTTATGATGACTTAAATTATCACACACACACACACACACACACACACACACACACACACACACACACCATGTAACATGGGCAGCACTTACGTATTTAATAACTTTATTTTAAATTATCTTTATTAAAGTTTGAAATTCTCCATAACCCTTTAATAAAAGCTTTTGTAATAAATTGAGCTGCTCTTTTGGCATTTCGTCACCCAATCGCAGGGGTTGTGATCAGTGTTTCTACTGTCGATGCAAATCGCCTTTTAAACAAACGCGCAATAATCCTAGACAAATCAATCCAGCGATACTAATCATCAACAACAGGGGTGTCGAAGAACCGAATTAGCCGCATCGTAATTAGCACGATGATCTCATCTTAGATCTGTCAATTCATCTCGGATGTTTCAAGCGACATACGAAGAGCGAACCCCCGGTGTATTTCACCACCTCAGGGCCAAAACGGGGGGGGGGGGGGGGGGGGGGTCAGGTTTGTAGATGAGCATCTGTGATTTGAAGTTGATGCAGCAGATACAAGAAGCCAGTGCAGAGAAAACTTAGGAAGGTTACACACATTTAACTTCCTCAGGTTGTGTGTGTGTGTGTGTGTGTGTGTCCTTACTTGTTGTAAAAGGGCTCTATGAGATTGGAACGAGCGGAGATGTGAGCTCTTGGAGGGGTGAGAAACGAACCTAGAACACATACACACACGTTATTATGCAGAATAACAGTGTTAATGTTCATTCTCTCTCACACACATGTACGTACCTAGGAAGTTGGCCATGGAGATGAAGCAGAGCCCGGTGATGTAAGCGTCGTAGCCGGCTTCATGCAGCTGCTCAGATGCCGTGTCATAACTCTTAAACCCCTCAGCCCACTCTAAACACACACACACACGGGAGGAGGCATGGTGTAAGTTTTGGGCTTTCAGTGGGTGGAGCTTCAGGGTCTTGTGAAGTGCGTGTGTGTGCGTGACTCACCGACTCTGGGTGCTTTGAAAGGTTTCTCCTTTAGTTGTTTCTCCAGCTCTGCCAGAGACGTGTTGGTGATCAACTCCTGACACACACACACAGATTACTATAAGCATTAACACACACACGCACAGAGCACCGCGTTAGTGCTGAGGGTCTGTTGTACCTTAAACGGGTGTGTCGATGCCATCAGCTTGGTGTCCAGGAGCCTGGGGCAGAAAGAGACACGTTAATACCCCCACTGTGTGTGTGTGTGTGTGTGTGTGTGTGTGTGTGTGTGTGTGTGTGTGTGTGTACACACTTCTACATCCATGTGTTTATCTACAGCAGTGAAACACAGATACTCACCAGGGAAACACACACATCGTCAGCTCTTTGAACTCCTCCAGGTCCTGCACACACACACAGTTTATAGATCTCACACACACACACACACACACACATACACACATACACAGTGCTGTAATAACTCTCCACAGATCTGTGAGCTGCAGTAGCGCCTCACCTCAGGTAGGGGGCAGTAGAATTGGTGGATGGTGTGCATGACGTCCAGCAGCATGTTGTGACCCACCACAAGTTTACCCTGTGTGTGAGGAGAGCAACACACACACACGTAGGTCACACTCATGTCACACACGTCTCACTGAACATATTAAAGAGGAGAGACTCACAGATTTAGAGATGGCGTGTATGACTCTGGAGAAGCCAACTGCATCATTCAGTTCCTCCTGCACACACGCACACACACACACTCTTAACACACAAACCACATCAACAGTAATTAAACAGTGTAAGGTGATGCAAGGCTGTAAGGTCAAAGGTCACCTGCTCTCGTTCATGCTTCTGCTGCTCGATCCTCTTCCTCTCCTCCTCATCCACCTTACTGATCTGGATGAACCGCTCCTTCTGAAACACACACACACACACACACTTATGAAATTATGATCTTTAGAGAACAGCAGCATTAATAAAATCAGCACGTGGATACTGTGTGATGGAGTGACTCCTGGGATCATCATCATCATCATCATCACTTACCTTCTCATTCTCCACAGTCTCAATATGAAGGCCTTTAGGAAACCTGCAGGACAGGAAGTCACCAAACATTATTATGTTATAAATAAATATAGGATAATAAATCAATTAAAAACTTTGAAAAAAAAAAAAAGATGTGTTCCCTGTTCCCTGGCTGGGAATTGAACCTGGACCCTGCAGGTGTAAGGTGATCGAGCTAACCACTAAGCCCCACATAAGATACAAACTGAGCAGCAAAACGCATTTCTGTACACATGACCTGTGTGATATTACTGAACAATAAACTGTGGGTCACATCAGTGTATTATTTATACCAATAAACTAAAACAAACAAACATTGGTACAGTAAAGAGTCAGACAGTGAGTCACTCACTTCCAGTTCAGGGTCTGATAGATGAGCTTCCTCTGAAACCTGAGAGAGAGAGAGGTGAAAGTGAAACTAAAGAAGCGTGTGTGTGTGTGTGTGTGTGTGTGTGTGTATGTGTGTATGTATATGTGTGTGTATATGTGTGTGTGTATGTGTGTGTGTGTGTGTGTGTGTGTGTGTGTTCCTGTCTAACAGGAGGTCAGTCTCACCCAGAGCACGGCTCCAAGTCCACCGTCTTCTCAGAGTTGTTCAGAAGCGCTTCCACTTTCTCCCTATCAACACACACACACACACCTTCATAAGGTCCAACAGGAATGTACTTCAGGGCCACTTGTACGTGTGTGTGTGTGTGTGTGTGTGTGTGTGTTAGAAACACTCACACGACCCTGCTGATGAACTCGCGGTGCTCCTCAGGAATGTTCATGGGCCCCCTCCCGGTGGTGGGGGAGATGTGTGAGGGGGTCCCCATGCCGTTGTTCTGGACACGCCTCTCCTCATACTGCTCCCTCAGCTGAGACTCCTCCCCCTGGTTCAGGTACGGGATCCCTACGGCAACCAGGGGGCAGGGCGGTCAGAGGGGTGTGAGAGATTATCGTAATGTAATGACGTTAAGGAGGAGAGCGTGTGTGTGTGTGTATTACAGTAGTGTGACTCACCGTTACGGAACACCTTGTTGAAGTCGAACCCCTGACTGGCCAGGAAGTCAATACTGGAGCTCTGAGAGAGAGAGAGAGAGAGAGAAAAACTCACTCAACAGCTGTCCTCTACATCATGGACATCCACCACCCCTAAGGACACCCCGAGGGACACCCCTTACCTGACAGATGAATTTGATATCAGGCGACGCTCTGCTGAACGGTTTGGGGAAAACATAAAAGTTAAAAGCCTTTGTGATGTACCTGTAAAAAAGCACACACACACACACACATCAGTGCAGTGTATACATGTATGGATTAACCTTTGGATGTAAATGTAGGGGGCGTGGCCAGGACGACTCACTTGGACTGTGATTGGTCGTATCTGAAAGCACACAGACCGAACTGAAAGAGCAGGAAATCCATCGAGTGCTGCAGGAAACACACACACACACACCTGCATTAGAGCTACAGTTTCACACTGCATGATGACCACACACACTCTACACGTCCCTGTGGAGGAGCCGTTACTATGGCGACCGCAGTGTGACCAATCAGGACGCTCCGCTGTCTCACCTTCCTGAGTTTGCTGTAACGCTCCTCCGGTGTGTCCATCCCATTAGTCAGCATGCTCACCGCCGGGCCGTCACTCAGACCTCATCACACACACACACACACACTTTAATACACATGGAGTCAGGCTTTACCCCAGAACACAGGAGTAACTAGAAGACTGACAGGACAGGTGGGGGGGGGGGGGGGGTAGGGTGTTTCCATGTCAACCAGGCAAGTCACCTGACCAGGCGAGTAATAACATTATTGCACTGAGTGTCACAAACACACACTGCACTCTCCTACAACATTATCAGGTTTAACTCTACACACACACACACACACAAACACACACACACACACACACACACACACACACACACACCTGAGAATTCTCCATCGATGGCCAAGAAGTCGGCCTCGCGCACCGCGCTGTAGATCACACTGAGTAAGGACTTAAAACCTGCAGGGACACACGCGCGCGCACGCACGCACGCGCACAGAGTCAGTCAGTGTGAGAGAGCGGGAGAGATATACATCTCACTCTCTCAGTATCTGAACGAAGACACACACACACACACACACACACACACACACACACACACACACACACACACACACACTTACTTTGCCGTGTTACCTCCATCACTGCAACACTGAGAACACAACCGCTGTCTGCCGCTTTAACCCCCTCACTGCGTCACTTCCGGCTCCCGCAGAAACACTTCCGCCCCCTGCAGGCCGGGCGAGGCAACGCACCCTGTGATACTTTCTTCTTTTTTTTTTTACTGTATATTTTCTTAATTTTTATTTAATTTCTTTAAGATTTTGTCTTTGTTTTGATTGTGTATGTGTTTGTATTCCCTGTTGTTTAAATTGATTTTCAGTTTGTTATATCCAAAAAACCCCAACTTTTACATTATTTAGAATAAACATGAGAACATAAAGATAAAAGATGATACACACGCACACACACACACACACACACACACTGTGTAATATAGTGTATCACACTCTGGAATTATAGTTCATGAATTGTATGTTATGGGTAATTCTACAAAAATGGTGGAAGGTGCTGTTATTTAGTTTTACTGATACCAAAATCATTTAAGTTACCATAACAACACATTACATATACATATACTACATATACAGTGTGTTGCAAAAGTATTCACACCCCCTGAACTTTTCCACATTTTATCACATCACAACCACAAATGTAAATCTATTTTACTGGGATTTTATGCAACAGACCAAAACAAAGTGTCACATGATTCTGTACTGGGAGGGAAATTATATTACTTTTTACAGATAATAATCTTAAAAGTGTGGTGCACATTTGTATTCACCCCCTCTACTCTGAACTTACTTTCAGTTGCTCCTGTCTAGGGCTAGGACTAGGCTAGGAGTTCTAGGACTGTCGAATCTGCACACCACTTTGGCACAGGTTTTAAGCCAGATGCCCTTCCTGACTCAACCCTCCCATTTAATCACCACTCGCCCCCCCCCCTTCACTCTGATACTCCTCACTAAAATCCAGTGGAACTAATCACCTTCAGAAGTCTCCTAATTAGTAAACAAGAGTCCAGCGGTGTGTAATTTAATCTCAGTGTAAATACAGCTGTTCTGTAAAGGTGCCCTCAAAGGTTTGTTGAAGAACAAACAGCATTACGAAGCCCAGGGAACACACCAGACAGGTCAGGGATAACGTTCTGGAGAAGTTTAAAGCAGGGTTAGGTATTTATAAAAAAATATCCAGAGCTTTGAACATCTCACGGAGCGCTGTTCAATCCATCATCTGAAAATGGAAAGAGTACGGCATGAATGCAAACCTACCAAGACATGGACGTCCATTTAAACTGACAGACTGGGCGAAAAGTGGATTCATTAGAGAAGCAGCCAAGAATTGTGGTGGAAATCCTGCAAAGACTATAAAGACTAGTTATTCATACACTAGGTAAGAAGAAAACTAACAACAGTTTATTGTTCACTTCTGCAGAAGGACGAGTCTCATACATCAAACAGCTGCAGCATGAAAAAAGGCGACCATTTCATCTTATACACCAACTTCTCTGCTAATATAATCTGTGTCCTGTACATGATGTTCCCACATTTAAGGAGCTGAGTCTCCTTATCTGACCGAGACCAGACGTCTTCACCTTATCATTCAGTGGCGACTACAATCGGTTTGTTTCTATCCTATCCTCAGCCTTGTCCTTCTACATTTTAGCAGGCAAGTTTTAAAGCTTCTACAGTCTGTGTGGCACGATGAATACATAGATCAGAATGAATACATAATTAAAATGTGATTTTTTTCATTACTACGCCCATGGTAACTCTGGAGGAGCTGCAGAGACCCACAGCGCAGGTGTATGCAGAGGGAGGGGTGACCGTTCCATGTTTTGCAGAACAGTTGGCAACCCTACCCATCATTAATAGTGTCACCATCAGTGGTGGTTAATTGTTATTTACCATCATCAGTGTCAGCGCCATCAGTGTCACTGTCATTAATGTCACCATCATTGGTGTTTCCGTCATTAATGTTACCGTTATTGGTGTCCCCATCATTAGTGTCACCATTATTGGTGCTATCAGGGAAAGAATAACACCAGTAATTATATGTATAAATGGATACTTCCTGTGGATTCATAAAGTTTACAAGGACGTTTTTGCTATTAAAGAAGTTCTAGGTGTCAAAGAAGAAATACATTTCAAGAGATTTTTATCATCCATACTTTATCACCTTTTTTGTAGAATGAGCCAGCTTCATAGCTGAGAGTGGGTTTAACTGACGTTTCGCTCTACTTGTTAATTTTCACCTCTGGCACGTGAATAAATAATTGAGTTTCATAAGAAAATGAACAAATGACAAATTTACGATTAAATAGAATTAAATTAAAGTTTACTTGTATAGCGCTTTTAACAATTGTCATGGTTTTACCCAATCAAAAGAAAATTATGGAAATGTATATAAAATGTGAAAAATGTGTATGAATCAAAATGATCAGATAGTCAGATGAATTAACTGTTCATTTCAAACTTTGATGTGTTTATAATCATTTAGCGAGGGCTTTTGTTCTGAGGTGATTTTATTTCCTCTGAGGCGCTCGGACATGGTGAAGTCAGATTTTAATTTGATTATGATTTCTAAATTTAAAGACAATTTTACTTTTATTTTGATTACATTTGTATAATTCACACATACCTGTATTACAGATTTTACAGTAAATGATATTAAGTGTTCGCTTCTTGTTGATGCTTTGATATTTGCTTTAACATTGACGTAACTCTTCTTCTGTGTTTATGTCAGTGTATTTAATCCTGAATGAAATATTAATACATGTTTAAAATTATATTATAAAATATATATAAAATACATTATAAAATCTTACAGATTATTGTGAAACTTTAGCATGTTTAGGATTAGCCAGCTCGAGGTCACATGACCTCATTAATATTCATGAGCGCAGCCCTGACTCGTCTTGCGGTTGGACGCCGGTGCTGTAGGTGTCGCCATTTTGTGACGCAAACCCGGAAGTAGCGCAAGCAGAACTCGGTGTGTGTGTGTGTGTGTGTGTGTGTGTGATGTAAATAGAGTGTACAGGTCACTGATTTATTAAATATTAAGGTGTTACAGGAGTTAAAGAGCTCCCCGTCGTTCACGGTAAGAGAAATAACAGATTGTTTTATTGGTCACGTGGTTAGTGGATGTAAAAACGCCATGTTTCTACTGTAATGTGTTTAATAAACAAACACACGTTTATTACAGTATTCCTGTGTGTTTGAGACACTTTAGGGTTTGTATCAGGATAATTTAGTAATTAAAGCAGGAATAGACAGGCTTTAGGAGGAGTGTAGAATCTGTTTAAATATATTTCACTTTACTGGCTTCATGATTTATCCTTAACTTTATTCTTCAAGGTTTTTTATATACAAATCTCATAAATATGTGTAATAATAATAATAATAATACTAATAATTGCTCTGTTACTGAAAGTAAGCGTGCATGATGGAGGAGGAGTGTGTGGGAGGAAGAGGAGGAGGAGGAGGAGGAGATGATGAAGCTCCTGTCCTGCAGCGCCCCCTGTCCTGTGATCCTCCTCCTCCTCCTCCGGCGTCCTGCACGGCGTCAGTCGGGACCGACCTCTCCATGGCCGACATCTCGCTCCTCTACGCCGAAGTGTGTCAGCTCAGGAAAACGGTCAGTCATCTCGAGGAGCGGCTCAGCCAGGCACTGAATCGTTCCAGCCAGGTGTGTGGTCATGACGTGACCCTCACACACTCCTGAGTCACCGTGACATGGACTAATTTCCTCTAATTGGGCCATTACACAAAGACGTTTCTTCACGTCACTATACACTATACTAACGTTAGTACACGGCATTAACAGTTAAAGAGTTTGTAGAAAGAGTTAAAATGTTAAATATAATAATAATATGCTAATCTTTAATGTAATGAGTGATGTTATTATTATTATTATTATTATTATTATTATTATTATTATTATTTGAGGTTGAAGTCCACGTACACATGTGGACAAAATTGTTGGTACCCTTCGGTCAATGAAAGAAAAACTCACAATGGTCACATGAATAACTTTAATCTGACAAAAGTAATAATAAATAAGAATTCTATGAATGTTAACCAATGAAAGTCAGACATTGCTTTTCAACCATGCTTCAACAGAATTATTGGGCCTGGACAAAAATGATGGTGCCCCTAGAAAATACTGAAAATAATGTGACCAAAGGGACATGTTAATTCAAGGTGTGTCCACTAATTAGCATCACAGGTGCCTACAATCTTGTAATCAGTCAGTGGGCCTATATATAGGGCTCCAGGTCGTCACTGTGTTGTTTGGTGACATGGTATGTACCACACTCAACATGGACCAGAGGAAGCGAAGGAAAGAGTTGTCTCAGGAGATTCGAAAGAAAATTATAGACAAGCATGTTAAAGGTAAAGGCTATAAGACCATTTCCAAGCAGCTAGATGTTCCTGTGACTATTTTATATTTATATTTATATAATGCGCATATTATTCAGAAATTTAAGATCCATGGGACTGTAGCCAACCTCCCAGGACGTGGCCGAATGAGGAAAATTCATGACAAATCAAAGAGACGGGAAAAAAAAGCCAGACTGGAATATGCCAAACTACATGTTGACAAGCCACAAAGCTTCTGGGAGAATGTCCTATGGACAGATGAGACAAAAATGGAACTTTTTGCCAAGGCACATCAGCTCTATGTTCACAGACGGAAAAATGAAGCATATGAAGAAAAGAACACTGTCCCTACTGTGAAACATGGAGGAGGCTCTGTTATGTTCTGGGGCTGCTTTGCTGCATCTGGCACAGGGTGTCTTGAATCTGTGCAGGGTACAATGAAATCTCAAGACTATCAAGGGATTCTAGAGAGAAATGTGCTGGCCAGTGTCAGAAAGCTGGGTCTCAGTCGCAGGTCATGTGACAGCTTGCTCATGAGGAGTGGGCCAAAATACCTGCAGAGAGGCGCAGAAGTCTCATTGACAGTTACAGGAATCGTTTGATTGCAGTGATTGCCTCAAAAGGTTGTGCAACAAACCATTAAGTTAGGGGTACCATCATTTTTGTCCAGGCCTGTTCCATGAGTTCATTTTTTTATAATTCCATTGAAGCATGGTTGAAAAGCAATGTCTGACTTTCATTGGTTAACTTTCATAGAATTCTTATTTATTATTACTTTTGTCAGATTAAAGTTATTTCTGTGACCATTGTGAGTTTTTCTTTCATTGACCGAAGGGTACCAACAATTTTGTTCACGTGTGTACATGTCTGTGTGTCTCTCTGTACAGCAGAACTCTCTGTCTAACTTATTAATACACAGAAATCACATTCTGTAAGGTCGAGTATCTGACGCCTTGTTTACACTAAGTTGTACTTCTTTGGTGCTCAGACAAACACACTCGCTGTTCGGTAATCGGAGAGAGAATCACAGATGAGAAATGGAAAAAGTCGATCAGATAAAGATGAAGTTTCGTCTTAAAACGACTCCGGCGTGTTAAAATTCACTTCTACCACTTCAGCGCTGTTATTTCAGCCAAAGTGAAAATCTGAACTAATCCCAGTCAAAATATTCACTTTATCTTTTCTCATTAATATCTATCGGTGCAGGTGTTTGTTTACATTGAGACAGTAGCGCATTAGTAGATTATTTTAAAGTAGATTATTAAATCCCACACATAACTGTTCATAACATCACTTTTACTCAACATTGTGATTCACTGATGGTGCAGATTAAACTTCAGCCAGAGATCTAAGTGCTGCAGGAGATTCAGTAAATTCTAGACAGACAGGTTTGTGTGATGCTGAGACACAATTTGATTGAACAGACAATTTTTTTGAGGCTGCTTTCTGGTCCTCCAGTGAAAGAGCGAGTCCTGACCAACGTACAGACTAAACCTTTCTGTTATTTATACTGATGGAGTTTATTTTATAATCTCTCTGATTGATTTCATTCTCAGCAGGCTACTCCAGCGTTGTGCTCAGTGTGTAAAGCTGACTTAAACACCTCAGACTCTGAGCACCGGCACGGAGAGGACCCCGAACAGAGTGTGTGTGGTGACGCGGCAGAAGAATGGCCCGATGGCGGTCCACAGGAGAGCGAACCCGGCCCCTCTGTTCATTTATATAGCGACGTCACCCCGTCAGAGTCGCCCCCCTCAGAACACGCACTACAAACTCCATTAAACTGTGCAGAGCAGAACGCGACCCGCGGTCCGGTGATGATGTGCTCCGTGACGCTGATGGACTGCAGGACCAAGGTGGAGGTGAACGGGAACGCGGCGCAGGAGGAGGACCCGGATAACCCTGAGGGACCTGATGAAGCATGCGATGACTTCTGTCCTTCGAGTAAGTTGAGATACTTTGTGATTTTTTATATATTAGATATCATTTTATATATACACACACACAGGGGTTGGACAATGAAAGTGAAATGCCTGGTTTTAGACACTATAATTCACTAGTATGGTGTAGTGCCTCCTTTTGTGGCCAATACAGCATCAGTTCATCTTGGTAATGACAGATACAAGTCCTGCACGGTGTCCAGAGGGATTTTGAGTCGTTCTTCTAGCAGGATAGTGTCCAGGTCACTACGTGACGCTGGTGGAGGAAAACGTTTCCTGACTCGCTCCTCCAAAACACCACAAAGTGTCTCAATAATATTTAGATCTGGTGACTGTGAGGCCATGTGAGATGTTCAACTTCACTTTCATGTTCATCAAACCACTCTGTCACCAGTCTTGCTGTGTGCATCGGTGTATTATCATCCTGATACACGGCACCGCCTTCAGGATACCATGTTTGAACCATCGGGGGCACATGGTCCTCCAGAATGGTTCGGTAGTCCTTGGCAGTGACGCGTCCATCTAGCAGCCCAAAGCATCACTGATCCACCCCCATGCTTCACTCTGGGCATGCAGCAGTCTGGGTAGTTCTCTTCTTTGGGGCTTCTCCACACCGTAACTCTCCCGGATGTGGGAAAGAAGGTGGACTCATCAGAGAACAATACATGTCTCACATTGTCCACAGCCCAAGATTTCCACTGATGGCACCATTGAAACCAAAGGTTTGAGTGACTAAAGGTTTGACCAAAGCAGCCCGGCCGTGTACATCGACCCTGTGAAGCTCCAGACGAACAGTTTTGGTGGAAAAAGGAGAGTTGAGGTGCACATTTAATTCTGCAGTGAGTTGGGCAGCTGTGGTTTTATGTTTTTGTGGATACAATGTGGGTTCGCACCCGGAAATCCCTTTCAGACGGCTTCCTATGACGTCCACAGTTACTCCTGTTGGATGTGGTTCGTCCTTCTCGGTGGTATGCTAACGTTACCCTGGATACCGCGGCTCTTGATACATCACAAAGACTTGCTGTTCACACTCTGCTCTTACTGGTGGAATGTGCAATTAATGAAGATTGGCAACCAGGCTGCTCAGATTTAGCCATGAAACCTCCAACACTAAACTGGCCAGTGTTTCCGTTTCATTGTGCAACCCCTGTATATAATTTTTTTTCCATTCTCTGATGTGTTCTCTCAGCTCCTCTAGGTGGCAACAGTGAGTCATGTGATGAAGACAGCAAACAAAATCAGAAAAAGAAGAAGAGCGGGATAAAAGCCACCTCCCCCTGCACCATCTGCGGACAGGAGCTGATGTCCGCCGCATTCCTGACCAGACACATGAAGATGCACGAGAACCGTGTGAAACAAAAGGCGCTGCGTCCTCACGTGTGCGACGTGTGCGAGAAAGGTTACCCCACGCAGTCGGCCCTCAAAGCCCACGTGAAGTCGCACAGCGGAGACAAACCTTTCCGCTGCGAGCTGTGCGGCAACTGCTTCAAGACGAAGGGGAACCTGAAGTGCCACCAGAGCATTCACACGGGGCAGCGGCCGTTCCAGTGCGCCTACTGCGACATGTGCTTCTATCACAAGACGCACCTGAAGAAACACGAGCGCGTGCACACCAACGAGAAGCCATACATCTGCTCCGACTGCGACAAGGGCTTTGTGACGATCAGCGCCCTGAAGCAGCACCAGAGGGTGCACACGGGCGAGAAGCCGTACTCCTGCTCCTACTGCGACATGACCTTCGGCCAGAAGGTGAACCGCGACCGGCACGAGCGCACGCACACCGGCGAGAAGCCGTTCCTGTGCGACCACTGCGGGAAGGGCTTCTCGGACCCCAGACATTTCTACACCCACAAACGCATCCACGTGGGCGAGAAGCGCGAGCGCCCGTTCCAGTGCTCGTTCTGCGGGAACAGCTTCTTCTACCGCATCAACCTGAAGCAGCACGAGCGCGTCCACACCAAGGAACGGCCGTACCGCTGCAACCAGTGCCCGAAAACCTTCGCCCGGCCCGACGTGCTTAAGACACACCAGCGGGTCCACACTGGGGAGAAACCGTACCACTGCAGCATCTGCGATCAGGGCTTCACGTATCTGGGCAGCTTCCGGGCGCATCAGAAGAACCACACCAAGGTGGACATCAAGCCCAGCCTGTAGCGCTGTTTTAATCCTCGTCAGGTTTTATTTCTACGTCGTTCTGTACAGGACATCAGAACAGGGGGTAAAAAATAATAATCCCTGAGAATGAAGAGCAGGAACAGGGTTGAGACATGGGTCAGAACATATTCAAATACATATAAAAGCATGTTTAATGTTAAGTTTTAGAAAGTGTTGATGATCAGAAGTGTGATTTTCGTCTTGTTGGACGAATTTAAATAAATCAAATAGTTAACCAAGACTATTAATTGTTTAATTTAAGCATTTCATTAAAATGTACCTGATCCGATTCTTTCCGGTTTAAATATGGTATAAAATATATTTCCGGTAATATGATAGGGGTGATGTTCCACACGAGCATTAGAATCAACCCCAACCTAAAATATAACAAATCAGAAGATTTAGAAGTGCTTTAGAGGGCGCTCTAGCCCACACCAAGGAGGAGGAGACTGTGGTCTTCCTGCAGAGGAACTCAACAGCCCTGGTTTGAACCTAGCTGATCGTTTCATCACACAAGATGTGAGGGGGGGAAAAAAAACTAGAAACTCCTTTGTACTGCAGCGGGAAATGATCACCAGCACCACAGAGGGTCTCAGGCTGTCTGGTGGTCGGTTCCTCTCGAGAAAGACCGCCGTCTCCTCAGTGGAGTCGGCCGGAGATCTATCGTTCTGGAAGATTGCTGGAACAATGAGCTCGTCTCCTTGGACGCGAGTCCAAAAGCAGCGGCTTGACCTGCTAATGGAGCCGGAGTCGAGATCTTTGGACCAGTTTAGACTACAGATATAAAGTTTAACACGCCTATAAAACTATACACTTACTTTACATTGTAGTTCACAAATACCTCATTAACAGAGTTTATCGTCACACTTGTCATTCACCGTTTGCTCTCCTCACTCTTCATAAACACAACACACACACACATACACACACACACATTCTCCAGAACACTGCTTACTGGTGGCGTCCCTGAGACCTTCTGAACTTCAGGCTGTGGACTTTCTGGAACCTTTAATTGGTTTTGATGAACACTGGTTTTGATGTAACACAGTTACACGACTGACTCTGGTTACTTCAAGAGTTTTTGAAAAGGAGATGAATGTGTGTTGAATATTAATTATTTTTGTCTGTGAATCTGTGTTTTGTTCATGTTCCTTGCATTAAAACGTTTAAATAATTTAATTCCCCAATAAACAAACTAATATCACTGATGCTACAGAATGAGACCATGGGGTCTAATACTGTCTTTACATTTCAGGACCAGTGTTAAGGTTTTACGCAACATTTTATCTTCTGCAATTTTTATCATCAGTCAGTTTCGCTGGATTTTGCTGAACTCATCCCTCCCGTGACGGTCGTACACCATGTTCCTCCTCCCTTCCTTTATCTCGTCTCGGTAATACGCCCCCGTTCCATTTCCCCATCTCTGTTGTATCTCCACGTTCCTTTACTCTGTATCGTTCCTTCGCCTGTCTTGGTTTTTCCTTTCTCTGTCTCGGTCGTAGCCCCCCTTCCTCCCACGTCCCCCTATCTCGGTTGTATGTCCTCATCCCCCCCCCGCCCCAAACCCGGGTCTCGTTCCTCATGAGAAGCTGCACTTCTAATGATACCGTTGTATGAAGGTGCTCGGTTTGTTGGCCCGGTTTGCGATTGCGAATATTTCCGACTAATCCGTGAGACTGATTTCATCACTGGCGATTGTGCCACACCGTGTTATCTTAAACTCCAGCCTGAATCATTCTTCCTGTTTTTCACTTCTCTAGGAGATGGAGAGATTGGCACTGTTGACCGTTACTAGTTCTCCGACAGTCAGGGTGTGTTCAGCCAGTTTGCTGTCGTGAACTCTGCAGATGAGGGGCGTCTCACACACACACATGCAGGGAAAGAGGATGTTCGAGACCAAAACCTCTACATCATCACGGAGCTTTCACAACTCGCACACATTCACGAAACATGTAGAGGACAAACCTGCTATAGAAATAGTACATTAACGTGAGTGATGGGAAGTCATGAACATGGAGGTCGAGAGCTTCAGGTCAGCGCTGGAAGAAGCAGCGCAGCAGAGGAGCCTTCAAGAACTCCAAAGTACTGAACACCGATAGTGTAGTGTGTGTGTGTGTGTGTGCACTGTAGATTCACTGTATTGTGTTAGAAGTACTTTTAACCAGAAGCTGCTCCTGACTCAGCATGACCTGCAGCTTTTAATGTTGTTGTGAAATAGAACTGAGTAGGAAAAGCTACAACCGCTTACACACGGCTCAGCTCAACCCTGACCTGCTGCTGACACTGGGTGTGCTTCAAACGGCTCGTACCAGAGTTCAGGCAGCGCTGCAAGCAATCAAATGATCCAGAATACGCCCCAAAACAAAGAAATACAGGAGCGGACAGGATGCCAGGTTGGACAGTGAAGAGTTACTGAGTGTACACGACTACACGCGCTACACACCTCAGCTGAATGGAGTGTTATTAAGAATGTCTCGTCTGTGGTGACTCGCAGCTGCACCGCTCTCGCCTCCTTCAGTAACTCATCCGCATATTCATCTATTATTGTTATTATTATTATCAGTGTATTCACAGGCGGTGACGTGGTGGTGTAGCGGCTTGCACTGTCACCTTACACCTCCAGGGTGTGGGTTCGATTCCCACATCGGGGAAGTGTGTAATCACTCATACAGTGAACTTATCTGATGAGATCACATTTATAGTGTTTATGGAAGGAGTCTCCAGTGTCAGGGAGGAAACGAGACCATGTCGTCTGAGAATCTACATTAAATACAAGGATATAAAGGTATAAAAATGACGGAACGGTACAACCGTACTGCCTGGACATCAGAGTGACCGAAATCAAACAAGGGCACGGAGAGAGAGAGTAGAGTAAGAGAGGAAGGGATACAGATAGGAGACAGGGAATGAGTAAGAGAGAGAGAGATGGAGAGTAAGAGGAGAGGAAAATAGAGGCAGAGGGAAATGGGAAGAGTTACAGAGAGAGAAATGGAGAGACAGAGAAGGAAAGGTGGAAGAAAAACCGCGTGGGCAAGGAGAGAGAGAGAGAGCGAGAAGGAGAGAGAGGGAGAGAGAGAGGGGGGGAGTGAGAGAAGGAGAGAGAGGGAGAGAGAGAGGGGGGGAGAGAGAGAGAGCGAGAAGGAGAGAGAGGGAGAGAGAGAGGGGGGAGTGAGAGAAGGAGAGAGAGGGAGAGAGAGAGGGGGGGAGAGAGAGAGAGCGAGAAGGAGAGAGAGTGGGAGAGAGAGAAGGGGGGAGTGAGAAGGAGAGAGAGAGAGAGAGGGGAGAGAGAGAGAGAGAGAGCGAGAGAGGGGGGGAGAGAGGGAGTGAGAGAGAGCGAGAGAGGGGGGGAGAGAGGGAGTGAGAGAGAGAGCGAGAAGGAGAGAGAGTGGGAGAGAGAGAAGGGGGGAGTGAGAAAGAGAGAGAGAGAGAGAGAGCGAGAGAGGGGGGGAGAGAGGGAGTGAGAGAGAGAGCGAGAAGGAGAGAGAGTGGGAGAGAGAGAAGGGGGGAGTGAGAAGGAGAGTGAGAGAGAGAGAGCGAGAGAGGGGGGGAGAGAGGGAGTGAGAAAGAGAGCGAGAAGGAGAGAGAGTGGGAGAGAGAGAAGGGGGGAGTGAGAAGGAGAGAGAGAGAGAGAGAGAGCGAGAGAGGGGGAGAGAGAGAGAGCGAGAGAGAGAGAGAGTGGGAGAGAGAGAAGGGGGGAGTGAGAAGGAGAGAGAGAGAGAGAGAGAGAGCGAGAGAGGGGGGGAGAGAGAGAGAGAGAGAGAGAGAGAGAGAGAGAGAGAGAGAGAGAGAGAGAGAGAGAGAGAGAGAGATAGAGAAAGGGGGAGAGACAGAGAGAGGGAGACAGAGAGAGAGAGACAGAGAGAGAGAGAGAGCGAGAATGCGAGGGAGGAAGAGAGGAAGAGCGAGAGAGAGAGAGAGACAGAGAGAGAGGGGGGGGAGACAGAGAGAGAGAGAGAGAGAGCTTAGGAATGCATAGGGAGGAAAGATAAGAGCTAGAGAGAGTGAGAGGAGACAGAGAGGGAGAGAGAGCAAGGAGGAGGAGAATAGAGAGGGGAGACAGAGAGAGAGACAGAGAGAGAGGGGGGAGGAGAGCAGAGAGAGAGATGAGAGAGAGAGAGACAGAGAGAGAGAGAGAAGGGGGATGAGAGACAGAGAGAGAGAGACAGAGAGAGAGAGACAGAGAGAGAGAGGGGGGGAGAGACAGAGAGAGAGAGAGAGAGAGAGAGAGACAGAGACAAAGAGAGAGAGACAGAGAGAGAGAGACAGAGAGACAAAGAGAGAGAGACAGAGAGAGAGAGAGGGGGGGAGAGACAGAGAGAGAGAGACAGAGAGAGAGACAGAGAGACAGAGAGAGAGAGAGAGCGAGAATGCGAGGGAGGAAGAGAGGAAGAGCGAGAGCAAGAGAGCAGATGGAATGGAAGATTGAGGAGGCGGAGGAGGTTAAGAGAGCGAGTGAGTCAGCAAGCAGCCGAGCGATGAGGAGTGTGGGAGAGACGATCGCCGGCCTCTGGAGTTTAGACCGCAGCGTTTTGCTAAATCTGTTATCTCTCTAAATTCAGCTCTGGAACCCCAGAATTATCTGATGCTTCATTCTGATCGTTTTCATTGTTTAATCTAAGTGATTTCTGATCTGCACCTGAGAGCACCACAGTTAGCCAGGAACAGTAAGGTCATTTCAAGGGCACATACACAGACTAAAAATTCTCCAGTATTTGTGTGTGTGTGTGTGTGTGTGTGTGTGTGTGTGTGTGTGTGTGTGTACAAAACAAACAAAAAACAAGAAAAAAACAACTATTTTTGTTGTATATATCAGGGTCTAAACAAGCCAGTTAGATTTTTCCCCCCAATGTGACGTCATATAAGTATGAGTGATGAGATTATACATTACCTGAGGGGTATTTCAGCTGGGGCATTAACGCACACACACACACACACACACGATGAAAACACTGAATGAAAACCTGTGTCCGTTACAAGTAAAGTCCAAGTTGTGCTTAAGTCAGCAGTCCTCTTCTACAACCTGAGGCACAACGTCAGCAGCTCAGAGTCAGTAGCTCAGACTAGGTAGCTCAGAGTCGGCAGTGCAGAGTCGGTAGCTCAGTCACCAGTTCAAAGACAGGAGCTCAGACTCGGCAGCTCACAGTCGGTAACTCAGAGTAGGCAGTTCAGAGTACGGCAGTCCAGAGTCGGAAGCTCAGGGTCAGCAGCTCGGGTTTGGTAACTCCAGAGTCAGCAGCTCAGAGTCGGCAGTCCAGAGTCGGCAAGCTCAGGGTCAGCAGCTCGGTTTTGGTAACTCAGATCAGCAGCTCAGAGTCGGCAGTCCAGAGTCAGCAGTTCAGAGTCGGGAGAGAGAGAGACAGAAAGAGGGAGGGAGAGAGAGAGAGAGAGAGGGGGGGGGAGAGAGAGAGAGAGCGAGAGAGGGGGGGAGAGAGGGAGTGAGAGAGAGAGCGAGAAGGAGAGAGAGTGGGAGAGAGAGAAGGGGGGAGTGAGAAGGAGAGAGAGAGAGAGAGAGAGAGAGCGAGAAGGAGAGAGAGTGGGAGAGAGAGAAGGAGAGAGAGAGAGAGAGAAGGAGAGAGAGAGAGGGGGGGAGTGAGCGAGAGAGAGAGAGAGAGAGAGCGAGAAGGAGAGAGAGTGGGAGAGAGAGAAGGAGAGAGAGAGAGAGAGAAGGAGAGAGAGAGAGGGGGGGGAGTGAGCGAGAGAGAGAGAGAGAGAGCGAGAGAAGACGACAGTATAATCCACTGTTAGTGTGTAAACTGTGAATAAAACTGTACAACAATCATCTGGAAGCTCTGACACCTGCTCACGTGTCGTCTATACATACTGTGGAATTATCTCTTTATTAATCAATAATAAATCAATAAAAATGTTTTTGTTTAAGGAAAATTTTAATTGTCAGTTTCTGTGATTTCTGCCCTGCACTTTATAACTCCATCATATTGACTTTATGGAAAAGCTTTCTGCTCTCTAGTCACGTCAGAGTTAACCAGCACTGTGTCTAAACCAGATCAACTCATATAACCTGTTAACCACACGAACTAAACCAGCAGACAGTTACAGGGATACAGGTATATCACACTACACTCATGAAGAGGTCAACAGTAACGTAACATTTGGTCTTGTGTGTGTGTCTGTGTGTGTGTGTGTGTGTGTGTGAATGAGATGAGTAGGCTATATAAGCAGTGGAAGTGAGAGTGAGAGTTAATCAGAACGATGGCGTGGGTTCAGTTCCTGCTCTTCTCTCTCCTCTGCTTCGCTCCTCTCTCTACACTCTCTCGCAACGGTAAGATCTCCTCTTCATCTTCTACATGAGAACCTCAAGACAGAACCCAGACCTGCTGAGATCCTTCACACATCTGTGGTGTTCATCAGTGACCATGAGGATGATGATGATGATGATCAGCCCATGCACATGCTTTAGTGAGATTTAGAGGGGTGTGGAGGGGTACACAGGAGTGTAGATGAGTGTGGAGGAGTGTAGAGGGGTGTGGAGGGGTACACAGGAGTGTAGATGAGTGTGGAGGAGTGTAGAGGGGTGTGGAGGGGTTTACAGGAGTGTGGAGGGGTACACAGGAGTGTAGATGAGTGTACTGGAGTGTACAGGAGTGTGGAGGAGTGTGTGCTATTAAATGATGGCAAAAATAAAATTACCAAAATTGAATTGATCAAAAAATATCTATCTTGTTTCTTCATATTTTCTAAAAAGAAAAAGAGCTATTTCAGTTGACCTGGTGAGAGATTGTATCAGTAACAGTCTAAATAATCCTCTGTGTAATATCTCTGCACCCGAAGCCAGATGTTTTCTTCATTCTAATATTAAGATCACTTGCACAATTGTTCAGTTTTTACTGCTTAAGCACTAGAAAGAATCAGAGCGTAAGAGCGAAGGTTTATAAAATAACATCAGTTAATGTTGTTTAGTTATTGTTTATTATTTATTATAATTATTGTTTCAATTAAATTGTTTGCAATGTCGAGTTTCTGCTTCTTTTTTATTATATAATTAGTATCTAAGATTAATAATGCTTCTCATGCCTTAATTTACGACAAAGCCGTTATTTTCACTGCACTGCCAATCAAATTGTAAGTTTTTTATACTTTGTCATTAAAAATTTTATATTTTTAATTCATAAGCCATAATAAATGTATGGTGAAATCCCTCATGAGCTTCATCAGCGTCGTGATCTTCAAGCTCAGATTATTTTTGTGATTTTTATACATTTAGTGTGTGTGCGCGTGTGTGTGTGTGTGTTCGCTCTGTTTTTCTTCAGTTTTTTTTTCTTTTATTGCTTTGTTTAATTTCGTTTATAATTTCATTTTAATTTTTACTTCAGTGCCTGCAGATGATGCTGGAGATGACGATGATGAGGTAAAATAGTTTAACGTCACCAATACAACATGAGTAATTCAAGGTTTAAATACAATCTGTAGTTCACAGTAAACACTACACACCAGTGATGTTTTAATGATTTTTTTCTTCTTCATTATAATTTGAAAGACCATTAAAAGAGATTGTGAGGGTGAGTGCTTCAGTGTTTCAATCAACACTCACAACTTTTTACTTCTCTTCTAACACTTCTGATCTGGAGAAACTGAAACAGAGTGAACAGACAAATCCTGATCAGGCCAGGCTTAAGGGTGTTCATGTCAGTGGTGTTCATGTCAGTGGTGTTTATGGCAGTGGTGTTTAGGGGAATTGGGATAAGGACAGTAGTGTTTAGGGCAGTAGTGTTTAGGGCAGTGGTGTTTATGGGAATGGTGATAAGTACAGTGGTGATAAGGGCAGTGGTGTTTGGGGCAGTGGTGTTTGGGGCAGGGGTGTTTAGGGCAGTGGTGTTTAGGGGAATTGGGATAAGGGCAGTAGTGTTTAGGGCAGTAGTGTTTAGGGCAGTGGTGTTTATGGGAATGGTGATAAGTACAGTGGTGATAAGGGCAGTGGTGTTTGGGGCAGTGGTGTTTGGGGCAGGGGTGTTTAGGGCAGTGGTGTTTAGGGGAATTGGGATAAGGGCAGTAGTGTTTAGGGCAGTGGTGTTTGGGGCAGGGGTGTTTAGGGCAGTGGTGTTTGGGGCAGGGGTGTTTAGGGCAGTGGTGTTTGGGGCAGGGGTGTTTAGGGCAGTGGTGTTTAGGGCAGTGGTGTTTGGGGCAGTGGTGTTTAGGGCAGTGGTGTTTGGGGCAGGGGTGTTTGGGGCAGTGGTGTTTAGGGCAGTGGTGTTTAGGGCAGTGGTGTTTGGGGCAGTGGTGTTTAGGGCAGTGGTCTTTAGTGCAGTGGTGTTTAGTGCAGTGGTGTTTGGGGCAGTGGTGTTTGGGGCAGTGGTGTTTAGGGCAGTGGTCTTTAGTGCAGTGGTGTTTAGGGCAGTGGTGTTTGGGGCAGGGGTGTTTAGGGCAGTGGTGTTTGGGGCAGTGGTGTTTAGGGCAGTGGTGTTTAGGGCAGTGGTGTTTGGTGTTTAGGGCAGTGGTGTGGTGTTTAGGGCAGTGGTGTTTGGGGCAGTGGTGTTTAGGGCAGTGGTCTTTAGTGCAGTGGTCTTTAGTGCAGTGGTGTTTAGGGCAGTGGTGTTTGGGGCAGTGGTGTTTAGGGCAGTGGTCTTTAGTGCAGTGGTGTTTAGGGCAGTGGTGTTTGGGGCAGGGGTGTTTAGGGCAGTGGTGTTTAGGGCAGTGGTGTTTAGGGCAGTGGTGTTTGGGGCAGTGGTGTTTAGGGCAGTGGTCTTTTAGGGCAGTGGTGTTTAGGGCAGTGGTGTTTGGGGCAGTGGTGTTTAGGGCAGTGGTCTTTAGTGCAGTGGTCTTTAGTGCAGTGGTGTTTAGGGCAGTGGTGTTTGGGGCAGTGGTGTTTAGGGCAGTGGTCTTTAGTGCAGTGGTGTTTAGGGCAGTGGTGTTTGGGGCAGGGGTGTTTAGGGCAGTGGTGTTTGGGGCAGTGGTTTTTAGGGCAGTGGTGTTTAGGGCAGTGGTGTTTGGGGCAGGGGTGTTTAGGGCAGTGGTGTTTGGGGCAGGGGTGTTTAGGGCAGTGGTGTTTGGGGCAGTGGTGTTTAGGGCAGTGGTCTTTGGTGCAGTGGTCTTTAGTGCAGTGGTGTTTAGGGCAGTGGTGTTTGGGGCAGTGGTGTTTGGGGCAGTGGTGTTTAGGGCAGTGGTGTTTGGGGCAGTGGTGTTTGGGGCAGGGGTGTTTAGGGCAGTGGTGTTTGGGGCAGGGGTGTTTAGGGGAATTGGGATAAGGGCAGTAGTGTTTGCGGCAGTGGTGTTTGGGGCAGGGGTGTTTAGGGCAGTAGTGTTTAGGGGAATGGGGATAAGGGCAGTGGTGTTTGGGGCAGTGGTGTTTAATGTTGTTTGTACTTGGACAAATATATTACGGTCAATGAAAATGAATGAATGAATGAAGTGACGATGTTTGTTTGTTATTGTAGATATCCAGAAAGAACTGAACGAGAACATCAAAACTATTTCAGAAGTGCTCGGCCGGAATAAGTGTAAGAAGAAATACACTCGCACACACACACACGCACACACACACAAATATATATATATATAGAGTACAGAGCAAAAGTTTTGACACCCCTTCTCATTCAAAGAGTTTGAATTTTGGCAAGAAAAAAGCAGTTAAGTGAAGAAAAACGAGCGGCCGTCATTACTTTAAGAAATGAAGGTCAGTCAGTCGGAAAAATTGGGAAAACTTTGAAAGTGTCCCCAAGTGCAGTCACAAAAAGCATCAAGCGCTACAAAGAAACCGGCTGACATGCGGACCGGCCCAGGAAAGGAAGACCGAGAGTCGCCTCTGCTGCGGAGGAGAAGTTCATCCAAGTCACCAGCCTCAGAAATCGGCGGTTAACAGCAGCTCAGATCAGAGAGCAGGTCAATGCCACACAGAGTTCTAGCAGCAGACACGTCTCTAGAACAACTGTTAAGAGGAGACTGTGTGAATCAGGCCTTCATGCTAGAAGATCTGCTAGGAAACCACTGCTAAGGACAGGCAACAAGCAGAAGAGACGCGTTTGGGCTGAAGAGCACAAGACAGAACACAAGAAAGAAAACTCGCTGAATGAGAAGGAAGGGGTGTCCAAACTTTTGGTCTGTACAGATTAGATATAATCTGTATAGATTATGATTTATTTCTCGGTTGTAGATTTGGAGGAAAAGATCGAAACCATACAGGCCGAGTGCAGCGACCTTGAGTATAATTATGAGGGTGAGACATAATTATATTCAGCATTGTATATTCTAATATTTAATTCTGATTCCTTCTACAGGTAAAACATTGCTATTAGCTTATTTGTTGTTGTGTGTTTTTTTCCCAGTTTTTTTATTGATTTATTTATTGATTGATGTTTTTTTGCAGATTTACTAGACAGTTGTAAAGAAAATCCTGATCCAAAAAAGAAGCAGCGTAAGTGGAGCTAACGTTACTACCGCACTTTACGCTGTTTATCTCTAATCGCTGGTGTAAACTTGCCTCCAAACCCAAACCTCCGCCACTAACTCACTTCAATTCTGACCCCAACTCTACATTCAATCCCCTGAACTCGAACCCTACCCCTCAGACCCTTAACCCGCACCCTGTTTCTGCTCCTCACCCTAAAGTGAGGCGTGATGTAGAGTCTAAGGCATTATTAAAAAAAACTATTTCCTGCTGATTCTCCTCCACAGCTCTGGACGTTATACTGCTGTCTCAAGAAATCAACAGCATCAAGGACAGCATCGCATCCGAGCCGTCCGAGGCCAAGAGGAAGGGTGTGTCCTTACTGCACATGGGACGTTTAAGAGTTTATACAATAAAGTGAAACGTTTACCTGAATAAGGTGTGTGTGTGTGTGTGTGTGTGTGTTACAGAACTAAAGGAAGCACTGAGGAAGAAAGAAGAACAGCTTGATGCCTTGAAGAAGGATGTACACGATCCAGACATTGATAAAAGTGTGTACAGAAATAAAAAAGGAACAGTAATTACACTGAGTGTGGACGTCTGATCAGGGTGCGATGATTAACTCCTCCTCTGTCTCTTCTGATCAGTTCTGGTCATAATCTCCAAGCTGGAGCAGATGAGGAAGCTTCAGAACCAGGCCCTGGATGACGCCACGCTGGACCAGATCAAAAGTGAGAGTCGCTTCAGCATCCTACAGACGTCCAGTTTAATCCTAATCTAAAGATTCTGTCACTGCTGAAAAAATACACGAGGTTCAACAAGCAAGCTAGCTCATGGGATAAACCAGGTAGCCAGCATGCTAGCTAGCTAGCAAGTCGTTGATTTAGCGAACAGTCTGGAACGCTTTGTATGAAATGTGGGCGTGTATAAAACACTTCTTAATGACGTATAAATACTATAATGTTTATTATAATGTTCTCCGTGTTTTTTTGCCTTTTAAAGAAGAGAAAGATAAAGCGCTTGATTTGATCTCCGAGCTCGACGACTCAAACCTGGCCAAAGTCGGTAAGTTTAGCAAAGACATGTAGCATTGTGTTGTGATTAGCATTTCATTAAAGGCATTTCATTTACTATTTCTTCAAACAGTTAGAGCTCCTCACCCTGTGTGTGTGTGTGTGTGTGTGTGTGTGTGTGTGTGTGTGTGTGAAATACCTCTCGCACCTTCTGTTCATTCCTCATTCAAACATGCTGTTTCAGTGTCTATGTAAATGAGCCACGCCCCTCCAGGGATATATATTTATATATGGTCTCTTTGTTCTAACATTATGTTAAAGGCTAAGTTTAGTTGTGTTAATGTTTCTCACACTTTCTCAATGTTCTCAGTGCTGAAGAACCTGGTCCTGCTGTCAGACGAGACTCATCTCAAGAAAATCATATCACAGATCAAAGAGCAGACGGACAAACAGTTAGCAGGTTTGTGTGTGTGTGTGTGTGTGTGTGTGTGTGTGTAGATTTATTTTACTATAACACATGGCAGGAATTATAGTTTAACTTTAACTTTTAGATGTAAATGTTAACGAACAGTTTCTAATCAGAGGTGAGACGTACAGGAAGGCTGCTGATGTAAAGTGGAGAACTGAAGCCTAGTATGATGTTTAGACAGAAGGTTTAGCATACATCATTAGCATAAGCATGTGTAAGACTGTGTACATAAGTAAAGAGGGAGTGTAACCCTGAACAGATCTGCAGAAGAACGTAAGGAAGAAGGAGGAGGAGCTGAAGAGGAAAACGGCAGAGCTGGGACAGAAGGACAGTGATGTAGTCAAATTGAGTGAGAACTCTTCTTTAGTCATGTAATGCAAGAACGCTCACTAGAGCTGAAATAACAAATCCAATCAACTTTATTCTGTTCCATAAATTACCTCTTGTAGCCACAGACATCAAGATTTTACGAGAGGAACTGAAGGACCTTAACAAAGAATTAGAAGACCTGAAGAATGCATCAGAAGCGAAGCTCAGAGGTATGTCGTCTCTTTGATTTCTGTAAAGTTCACAGTTCATTTTCGATATATTTCACACAACCGCATTTTGAAATAATGAAATATTAAACATGTGTGAAATTGATCAGAACTGGAGAAGGAGCTGGACAAGAACAGACAGGAGCTGAAGAAGGTCAACAAAGCTCTGCAGGAGAAGGATTCAGAGTTAGCAAAGAACGGTGAGAGAACATTAACATTCTCCCATCAGGAGGACCTCCACCTCCAGTTTTACTCCACCCTGGTGGAGAACATAGGCAGAAGGTCTGAAGAGACTGATCATAAACCTTGTAGAGCAGAAGTTTAAATACTGGAGCAGACAAGCCACTGATGTAGCAGATCTTCTGATCCATGAGTAATTGTTAATGTTCCTGTGGTTGAAGTGCTAAAGAACACAGAGCTCCTCGAGGAACTGAGACAAGCCAAAGAGGAAGCAAGCAGGATAAACCAGGAGGCTGGAAATAGAATAACAGGTGGGGTCCATCCATATATCGTTTCAATTTATTTTTCCATCCATCCATCCATCCATTTCTCTATCCATCTATCCCTCAATTTGTCCTTCCCTTTACCTGTCTGTCCATCCATTATCCATCCATCCACTTTTTTACTCCTCTACCTAAGCATTCATCCATCCATCCATCCATCCATCCATCCACTTGTTGCTCTAGTGAATTTAAATAATTTTATTTAGTGACTTCATTAGAGTTTATTAGTGTTTATCTGATAAATAATTCAGGATTTTTATTTTATTAAACTGTGCGTACAACATGTTTGAGGTTTTACCCACAGTGTGCATTCTGTAAATGTATAAATATTTTATTAAAACGAAATGTCTCTTCAAGATCTGGAGAAGAAGCTGAAGAAGGGAGAGGAGGAAAATCTAAGTAAGTCCAGTTTCCATTAAAGCCAACCGATCCCTTTCTAAGGATTTACACTGAGGTCTACTCCCCACACACACACACACACACACACACACACACACACACACACACACACACACACACACACACACACACACACACACACACACACACAGCTAGCTTTGTTATCCATTAGAGCGCAGGACTGTTCTCATATGCTAACAGCTAGTTAGCTGATTAGTCACATGACCATGATAAAGGGTGTTTGAGTATATCATAAATAACGGCTCTTTCACACACACTGGTAATAAACTTTTTATTTTTGTAGAATTGCAGAAGACAGTGAAGGAGTGCGCTGACATCACGCGGTCTTACAACAGTGAGCAAACACACCCTTTACGATTACACATATAACATTTAATTATGTTTTCAAACTTATAACGTGTGTTTGTGTGTTACAGAACTGAAGACTGATTTTGACAAGGCGGTTTCACAGCTGAATGATACACTGCTTAATCAAGGTGAGTTTGAACGGCGTGATTGTTCTCTTTTTGTGTCATTTTCCCTTCCATCTTACTCACCTTTTCCTGCTTGTTCATCTTCTGCAGTGTTTAACATCCAATCCCTCAACCAGGACATCAAGCATTTGGAAGATGAACTCAGTGAATCAGAAGAAGTCAATGAGGGTGTGTACGACATCACACAGCCAGGATTTACTGTCCAGGGTTTACACACTTTACACTTGGTTTCTTTCTTTTCCTCCACTTTATAACACCTGATACTGGGAACAAGGAAGCTAGTAACCAGGATGAGAAAACTAAAACTACGAACCTTTAGAAAGAGAAAGCACAGAACCTAATAACGAGTGATTAGGGACCACAAACTAGGAATCTTGGAAAGAACATAGGAACTAGAAAACTAGGAAACCAGATGAGTAGGAGGTGTGTCTGGGAATCGACATGCTGTGACAGGAGAATCAGAAATAGGGAAAGAAATGCCATGGAAACATGGCCATGGAACCAGGAATTAACGTGCTGAGAAACTAGGCACCATGACTAACAACCTGGGAAGCTAAGAGTAACTAAGAGTTTTGAGTAAGTAATGGATAAATGTCACATCCAATCAGACATTAAGCTGCATTTCAGGTGATGTGAGTTCTGCATCTTTTCAGATTCCTGCTTCAATAAGGTCCATTTTGTTACCAGGTTTCTTCCTGTATCATGTCCGATTCCTGTATGTCCTCATGGTGACACCAGGATTTCATGCGATGTTTACGATTAAAACCTTTTCTATTCTGCTGAAGAATCAGGGAGATTTGGTGAATTTTGTTGAAAAACCAACATTTTACATTTACAGTTCACCTACTGCCCCCTATTGGTCATAGCATTAAGTGAAAACTAATTGGTTTGACTTAATACCTGACTTAAGAAAATGGCTCACATATTTATACTGTAGGAAGGAAGAAACCAATTTAGCTTGAAGCCAGTGAAAGAGGGACTAGGAACCTGTGAAAAATTGTGATTAATTATGGAAGAGAAAAGCTAGAAACTGTGACTAGGAATCTAGGAACCAAGATCAAGACCAAGATCAAAACTAAGAACAAAAAACTCAGAAAAAAAATCAGGATGCATGAAGTAATTCTGACCATGGAACTATGAACCTAAGAAACTTGGGTAGATTGGGGAGGGAAAACTGAAATACCACCCAGGAAACAGGAATCTAATTAATATCGAACCCGAGTTTATTCCTCAGTTTGACACTAGACAAAGAGGAAAGCGTATATTTGTAACCACCTGTGGAGCACGGAGGGTTAGGGGCGTTGAACCCTTACCTTCTGATCAATAAGACATTATAAATGTCTAAACTGTTGAGTCAGGGTTCTTACCCTTAACCCTGAGCCTTAACCATTAAACCTAACAAAGAGCTAATTAGAGAATCAACATGTAACGGTATTAAGAACATGTGAAGTAGGAAGCTAAAGGAACCAAAAGGAAACTAGAACCCAGGAGATAACAGTAATATGAGATGTGGTGAGTGTAGAGCTCCAATCCCCAGCAATGAGGAACCAGAAGGAAGAACAGTGAAGAACCAGCTACTACAGGAAATCATGCCGTGTTTATGTTTCAGACCTGCAAGAGAAACTGCGACAGAAGAAAGCAGACCTCGAGGACGCCAAAAAACAGATCAAGGACTTGAAAGGAGAACCTCTGAAACGTAAGCAGGACGGCGGTTACTTCTGAAATCCGTGTTCATACGCGTAGGAACTCATCAAGTCGTCTTCTGCAGCGGTGAAATAATATGAGAAATGAAGCTTGAGGATGTGTGTGAGCGTGTGAATAATGTTTGCTCCACTCTCGTTTGTTGTTAGTTGTAAAGTTACTCGATGACTTGAGAAAGCTGAACAAGAACCAGGAGGAGGACATCCAGGGGTATTTAGACCAGATTAAAAGTGAGTGTGATGATTATTTTATTTCTATAAAGCTCACTCTGTGCAGGCACATCACTGTTAATCAGAACAATGTACAGTATATGGAAAAGTGAATAAAATGAGTGTGTGAATGCAGAACTGGACAAGGAGGCGCAGGAGATGGTGAGACAGCTCGCAGCAGAGGGAAACCAGAAAACCAAACTGGGTGAGTGGTAATGCGTTTATTATTATTATTATTATTATTATTATTATTATTATGATTATTAATTTTAATTATTATTAGTAGTAGTCATGGCACAACAGATTGGACTTCATCTAACTGTTCTATGTAATAAGTCTCTCTCTCTCTCTCTCTCTCTCTCTCAGCCACCGAGGTGCTTTTGCTAAAAGAGACAGTGGACCAGTTGAAGAAAACCCTTGCAGACGTTAAGCAGATGAACCAGGAGCAGATTGAAGGTCAGCTCTCTACACAACACCTGCAGCGTCACTCACCTGTCATCTACCTGACACTGCTCACTGACCATGGGTTTCTGTCCATCAGGTTTGGAGAACCAGATAAAAGAGAAGAATAAAGAGATCGGATTTCTAAAAGCGAGCGGCTGTGGAGCTGATGTGCTCAGTAAGTGTTCAGTTACAGAGCAATGATTTTATAACGAGTGAGTCCGGGCAGGTAGAGAGAGACTCAGAGTAGACGCTGAACCAGGTCATGATCTTCATCATGGTGGGAGATGGTTTAGCAGGGTGCCATGTGTACATGATCATGACGGGAAGATCATAGAGAGAAGAAATGCAGACGGAAGGACGAGAAAGAGCTCAGCAGGTCGAATGGAAATAAGGATGATTCAGGAAAGAATCCAGCACAAACACGGAGGTGAAGTAGTGGCAGGAGATAAAACCATGCAGAGAGAGAGCACAAGGTTTCTCAGGGTGGAACATGAGCTGAAGAAGTCAGAATAGAGGAGTGTGCAGGAGGAAAATCTGGAAGTTGGAAACTTTGGGCTTTTTTTTCAGCATGCAGAAAAACGAGGTTGTTGGGGATAGAACTAAAACTAAGAACAAGCAAGAAATGGAACTGAGGGAGGTTCATGGTTCAAGGTGGACAGGGATGACGGAAAAGCTGGGAGCAGGAAGTTTCGAGAATCTTCGGGGTGCAGTAGCAAGTGAGGAAAGTATGAATACTGAGGAACAAGGAGGATTGGTTAAGGTGGAGCAGGAACGTATGGGTGGAAATGAAAGTGGGAAAGGGGGGAGGGTTCTTCAGGAAATAAAGCAAAGATGAAGGAATAAAATCAGAAGAGCATGTGATTCTGCAGTTTACACAGGACACAGGGACGAGATGACCTGCAGGAAATCAGGAAGTCAGACAAGTTGGAGATCTTTGAATTTACAACATCATTGTCCTTCTAACGAGTTGTGAGTGTAACGTGTTAACAAAAACACAACAACAAACACAAAGTGGGCGGAGCAAGGCCAAGGTTTCTCTGTGGATAGAGCCTGTGTCTCAGTGTAAAGGTCGTTTCCAGGAGTTCCAGTGTGATTTAAAACCTGTCTGTGCTGTATACAGCGCCCCCTACTGGAGCTTTTCCTCAGTCTCAGTGTGAGTAATTAAGTCAGTTCAGTATACAGTGGAACCTCAGATTGCGAGTAACTCGGTTTACGAGTGTTCCGCAAGACGAGCAAAGATTTTTAATAAATTTTGACTTGAAAAACGAGCATGGCTTGGTTTACGAGTGGCAAGTTTTTTGACATCAACATACACACACACACACACACTCTCTTGCTTTTACACCCCCCCTCCCCGGCTTCACACAGACACACACACTCTGCTCTACACAGAAAGCGATTCTTTTCAAAGGTAAGGTGCTGGTTCATTTGTTTGTTTGTTTGTTTTACTTTACAGCAATGATTCCGTTAGTCTGCACACACACGAGTGTCATTAGAGAGATTTCTTTTTTTCCCATTAAAACAGTGTTTCCGTTGTGTGTGTGTTTGTTGTGAAACTTAAAAAGCGTGGTGGGGGGAGGGAGGAGGAGTTTTACTGTGTAAGACGAGGCGAGGGAAGGGGCTAATTCCACACACACACACAAATACACAGCGCCTGCGCGCACAAACGGAAACACTTATCTGTTGGGAATTATTTTAACCTTTCTTAAAGGTAAAGTGCAGGTTAATTTGTTTTATTTTTACTTTATATATTGTATTAATTATTTTTCTGTATTTATTTTTTTGGGCTGTGGAACGAGTTATTTGAGTTTTCATAATTTCTTATGGGAAGGTTTGATTTGGTTTACGAGTGTTTTGGAATACGAGTCCGCTTCCGGAAATGAGCCACATTCTGTGTGTGTGTGTGTGTGTGTGTGTGTGATCCTCAGAAAAACAGATCGCTGATCTGCAGCAGGACCTGAGGGACAAAGAGCTGGAGCTGAATCAGCTGAAGAGAAAGAATGCTGTGGAGATCAAGGGTGAGGAACCGAAGAACATCTTCTGTTCTTCTTCATCTTCTGTGCTTTGTGTTTTATTGATCAGATGTTTCTGCTACAGAGCTGGAGAAGCAGCTAGCCGAGAAGAGCCGCCAGCTGCAGAAGAGCAAAGCGGAGCTGCAGGAACAGGGAGAAGAAAACGCCAAGCTGAGTGAGGGACATGCCCGGCTTTACTCACCGCCGCTTTAACCGCGGCTCTGATCTGATCCTGTGGATCACACACTCATCTCTCTCTCTCACTCTCTCTGTGCCAGTTGAGAGATTAGCTGATCTGAGTGCACAGCTGAATGAAGAGACAGCACAGAGTAGCAGGGACATTCGTGTGGCACAGAAGCGCATCACCGGTACACACTCTCCCAATACTCAGTGTTTTATTATGATTTTAATGTTGTACTATTAAAGATTTCTACCCTGTCGGCCGATGAGGAATCTGATGTCAGTAAGAAAGTCTGTAACTCTTTTACTGGATTTTATTTTTCTTCCAAACAGACCTTCAGGAAGAGCTGAGGAAGAAGGAGAAGGAGATTGTAAACCTGGAGAATAATAACGCAGGTGAGAGCTCTGACTGTGCAGCCCTGTGATAAACACTGCACCTGTCTCAGGATGTCTGAGGTTAACAATCTGAAATATCAAAATATGGTCACAATATGAAAATGTCAAGATGTGTTCACACAAGCGACTTCTATTCATTGGTGATTAAGACAATAAAACTAAAATAAAAAATAAGAGTTGTAGAGATACACTGCTCAGCCACAAAATAAGCACACATTGTTCTGCCTTTTGCTTTTTATCATGGCAGTGCCATCGCTTTGATAAGCTCATGCAATATCAACATTTGCATTTGAGTCACATTAATTTCTCTCCAAGATTTTATATTGATGCGGTGAGAGTGGGACCACTGCGTAAAGTATTCTCCAGCACATCCCAAAGACTCAGGTCGGGACGCCGGAGTCCTGGAAACCCTCCATAGATGTGATGTGCTGGTGATTCAGTACGTTCAGGTGGTCATGTGACTTCATTTTATCTCCACATAACGTCGCTGAGTCTCGACCTGAGCGACTGAAGCGACCCCAGATCAGAACACCAGAGTCTCCAGAGGCTTGTACAGTGGACGCTATGCATGATGGGAGCGTCGCTTCATTACAGCGCCTCCCTTCTCACACTGACACGTCCATCACTCTGGAATAGGCTCAATCTGGACTCATCAGGTCACATGACCTTTATACATCACCACCCCAAAGTCCAGACTTTATGATCCCTAATAAACTGAAGCCTTTTTCTGATGAGTCTCACTAACAAGTGGTTTTCTTTTGGACACACAGCTGTTTAGTCCCAATCCTGTGAGTTCTCAACACACTGTGTGTGTGTGTGTGTGTGTGTGTGTGTGTGTGTGTGTGTGTGTGTAAATGCTCTTACTTTCACTATTAAACATAGCCATGAGTTCTACTGTTATATATTTTAGGATTTGATTTTGCACGTATGCTCACTGCACTTTGGATTGACTTGGGTACGATCGATTCATGTCACTGTGTCTTAAAAATATTTATTTACCTGATCTGAAACTCTGAGTACCGTTTTGGTGATTTCAGGCTGAGCATTGTTCTTAGCGTGTTTATATTACTACACGTTCATATTACATTCATTCACATTCTCATATTCCAATTCTAGCCGATCATAAACTATAGCAAGTCATTTATTTCCTGATTGATCGATTTAAAGATCAGAACGTGCATGACACTTCTCAGCTTTGTTCTCCAGAGAGACGTGACCGCCTGTAATTGTGTGACGTGATGTTCCCACACACAGATTGTGAAGAGGACCGGAAGAGAAAGCAGAAGAAGATCTCAGACCTGACTAATGAAACCGCAGGTGAGATCCCCGACGCGTCACAGGCAGCACGGAGAGAGACGACACAGTGAACAAAAACCTGAACAAAAAATTTTTTAGCTACGTCTCAGTCGTAAGTGTTGGCGTTTTCACAGGGAAGGAAGAACTGGACAGGAACCAGGAAGTGAGTGAAAAGATGAAAAAGGTGTAGCGTCTACAATAGAGTATACAGTGCCATAAAAACAGGAACACTGTTCATATATTTGAGAAATATCTCAAACATCAGTAGATCAGTCTCAGGGTACATCAGTTTATCTTGAGGTATCATTGATCTACCAGGAGATATCTTCAGCTATCAGCATTCGTCTCATGGTATCGTCTTGTTGGGACGAGGTTTTATCAGCTCAGTCCAGGGATTAGCACTGCTCAGTTTCAGACTCTCCCACATACTCCACATCTCTCCTCATCTTGTACATGTACTGCATCGTCACATGATCTCTGACTTCCTCCAACAGATCTTGAAAATGAACTAAGGAAAAAGGATAAGGAGCTTGCAAACCTGAAGAACAGTAACGCAGGTGACACGTCTGTTTAAACCATTATTAAAAATGATTTTTTTTTCTCTAAATGGAGGTGAAAAGCCTGTGATTCTGGGATGTGATTTTCTTCCAACCAGATCTTGGAGAGCAGCTGAAGATAAAAGATAAGGACATATCAAATCTGAAGAACAATAACGCAGGTGGGACATCTGTTTCTGAAGCCATGTCGTGCAAATTATGCAATAATGTGGGAATGAAGTTGAAAAGAGTTTTAGGGAGCAATTTAACATTGACCAGCCAGAAACAACAATTAAAACCACACGCCTGATATTGTGTGGTTCCTCATGTGCACCAAAACAGCTGAACCAAATGAACGCCACTATCCGTCTGAAGGTGTGTGTGGTATCTAGCACCAAGCCGTCAGTATCGGATCCTTTAAGTCCTATAAGTGTGTGAGGTGGAGTCTCCATGGATCAGACTTGTTTCTCCAACACATCCCAAACACACTGGATCGGATTGAAATCTGGAAAATTTGTCTCTTGTCATGTGCCTCAAAGCATTGCTGAACAGTGTGAGGAGTGTGCCAGGGCTGAAATCCTGCTGAAAGAGGCCATTGCCATCAGGGAACACCGTCTCCATGGAACCCCGAGGTCTCCCAGCAGAACACTGCCCAGAGCATCACACACACACACACACACACACACACACCTGGCCGTCCACATGACGTAAAAGAAAATGTGCGCCATCAGACAAGTCGACCATTTTCCAGTCCTGATGCTCACATGCCCACTGTAGGAGCTTTTGGTGGTGGACACAGGGTCAGCATGGGCACTGTGACCATTCTGCAGTGATGCAGCTCCCGAGTGTGTACGGACTCCTTTCTACCAAAATCTGCGTTCACTTTTTCAGCAGTTTGACCCACAGTAGCTCTTTCGTTGGTTCCGGACTACATGGGCCAGCCTTCACGTGACCCCTGGGAGCCCATGACCCGGTCACGGTTCACCGGTTTTTACTTCCTTGGAACATTTTTGGTAGGTCCTGACCACTGCAGACCAGGAACATCCCACAGGGTTAGAAGATGCTCTGACCCAGTCATCACAATATGGACATCACAATATGGAGCAATATGGAGCTTGTCAAAGTCACTCAGATTCATTTTCCTGTTTCCAAAACATCAGCTAGCTCAAAGCTGCCTAATAAACAAGGAAGCCACACTCTTTTATATATGCTAATATGAAAGATGACTCAATCAGAGGTGAGAGCCTGTAATCCCGTGTAAGTTTGTCATTCTGTGATGTGATTTTCTCACAAACAGATCTTGTCGAGCAGCTGAAGCAAAAGGACAAGGCACTTTCAAGACTGAATGATGACAATGCAGGTGAGAGATCTGTTTCTCGACCCAGACTCCTTCACTGATATAGTGTTCAGCATTGTGAGCAGTGTGTCGATAGATGGCCCAGGGAGGTTAAACCTGAAATGAAAATTTTCATTTCTGATTTAGTTCATCTGACGTGTGCTCGATCTTCTCACGTATCTTTATTTCCTGAACAGAACTTGAAAATCTGCTTAAGGGAAAGGACAAGGAACTTTCAAACCTGAAGGACGTTAATGCAGGTGAGATGATCTTTTTCAGTGATTATTAAACATTCGCTGTAATTTCATTCTCTAACGTGATGAATTTCTCCTAAACAGACCTTGGGGAACAGCTGCTGAGAAAAGCGAAGGAAAATTTCGACCTGAAGACTAACAACACAGGTGAGAGATTTGAGTAGTTTTACCATTTTATTGAAGGTTTTACTTGGTACAGGATCCGTTTTACTTTTACTCTGCTCAAAAATACTGAAAATATCTGTACTTTTTAAAAATTTTCACTGATTCCTCTACATGTGTGTATTGTCAAGTCATTGGGTTGGTTTCGGCGTATCATTGATCCGTCATGTGTCTTGTGATCCAGTGATATCATCAGTCTGGTTCTTCCCTCATCGATCTGCCACTAACCAGATAAAGAACGATCACTTTGTTTGAATGTCACATGATTATCTTTCAAACAGGACTTCAAGAACAACTGAAGGAAAATGAGAACGAACTCGCGACCCTGAGAAACAATAACGCAGGTGAGGGAGCGGTTTCTCCACCCAGCCTGTGGCGCTCTTCATTGTTCTCAGACCACTAATAAGATGTTAGGTACAGATGATTACTTAAGTTATTTTATTGTATTGATGTCATTTTCTGTAGGTATAAAAGATGAGAATCAGCGTCTGCGAAAAGAAGTGACGAGACTGAACAAGGAAGTCAAAGAAATAGATAGTGAGACTCTTATCTCTTCTCATCTTATTACTAATATTACTGGAGAAGAAGCAATGTACCTAATTTCTTTGGACTGGTGCTTCAGGTCTGAAACGTCGGCCTCCCAGGAACTCCTTTAATGGCTTTTACAAACATGTAGAAATGGCTTCTATACAGGCAGAGTTACTGTAATGAGCAGTTGGTGCAGTGGGCAGGTTGAGGTTGTGCCTTGTCCTGCAACAACAGACCACGATCAGTGGTCAAACTCCATTAACAGAGTTGGTGGGAGGCCAATGTTTCAGACGTGAAGCAGCCAGTCTGATCATGACTCCAGCATTGTTGGCTTTTATATATTATTTGGTAAAGCTTCATCTATCATGATTAATGATCAAAGTGTCCCACCTGTTATGAGGAGTAATCTCCATCAGGGAGCTACCTGATCCATCTGGAGCTCTGGCGTGTGATTCATTACAGTTCTCAGGATTTGCTAGTTCTACTCAAAGTATCATTAATCTAATCAAAAATATCACACACTCCTTCCAAGTTGTAACCAGCATGCCCAGGTGTATCAGTAATCGGGTATCCATCAACATTAAGGGAGCTCCAGTCTATCTCTTGGTATCATCTGTCTAGAAGAGCTGAAGGTGTTATTGATCTGGTAGGAGGTATATCCTGAGTTAGCACAGCGCTCTCGAGAGGTAGCATAATTTCATCTCATGCTGTTATCACTCTATTGTGAGACAGCATGGGATTGACCATTAATTGATCTCCAGGTGTTCTCCGTTTCCCTCATGAGGTATCATCTGCCTTTTGTAAGGTGTTAAATATTCCCCAAATATTAGCAGTCCTTTAGTTATTATCGATCTAATTTAATCTTCACAATCTGTTTTGAAGAAGTGCAGATCCATAATCTGATCCTATTTATCCATTCCAAGTGCTGAATTACAGACCCGGAGCTGAACTCCTCTAACACGCCACACCATGTGCTCATAGTGGAGCCACTGAAGGCTTCTCTGACATTCAGGCACGTTTGTGTTTTCCAAACAGATCTCGAGAATGAGCTGAAGCAGAAGCAGAAGGAAATTTCAAACCTTAATAACATTAATGCAGGTGAGAGATCCATTGCTTTATCACTTTGAGAGTATGGTGGTGTGTATGTTCTGGTGGAGAACATCAGGGATCAGTCAAAGTGTTTGTCTGATCCATTTCACACATTATTATAAATCTTTCATGTGATTCAGCAGTAGCATCGGTCTGGTTCATCCTTCTAAGGAATCCTCAACTGGGTTCCATTGTGTCTTTAATATATTGTTACTTACTCTCTCACTCATTGTCTATACCGCTTTATCCTGCATTCAGGGTCGTGGTGGGCCGGGAGCCTATCCCAGGAGACCTAGGGTACAAGGCGGGTACCCCCTCAAACCAATCCATCACAGGGCACACACACACACACACACACACATACACACTCATTCACACACTACGGGCAATTTGGAAACACCAGTTAGCCTAATCTGCAGGTCTTTGGACTGTGGAAGGAGACCAGAGTACCCAAATGAAACGCTATACAGTGTACTCGGGCATGGCTCGAATCACATATGTCCACTGATAGCAGCCAAAGTGTCATTGTTGCGTTCCAGATTAGACTCGGATCATTTCATCTGTTTATCCTGAGATGGTGTTATTGGTCCACCTTGATCTGGCTCCCCGAGGGGCATTTAACCCTTCTGAAGTTTTCACTGATCCATAACGGGGTGTCACCGATCCGTCCTGGACGTACCTCAGATCCCTCATCATGGTGTCAGGTGTTTGATTTTGACATGACTTTCTTCCAAACAGATCTCAACAGACAGCTGAAGGAAAAGGAGCAGGAGGTTGGAGAGATGGGAGCAGGTGAGAGATCTGTTTCTCAAACCCGGCCTCTATCACTCTCTGCTCTTCTTCATACAGTACAGCGTGTTTGAGGCAGGATTAGATGGATGATCCTTCGAGGACATCGCAATGCATTTCAAATACCCTCACCCTTTAAGGAGGTCGACAAACATTTACGAGTTTTTGAGGAGCATGCTGAACATCTTCCTGACTTTTCCTCCACACCTGTTATAGTAAACGTTTGATTCTGTTTTATTCTCTACTTCATCAACTCTCGTGTGTTTTCTGTAGCCTTGCAAAAAGAGAACGAGCGTCTGCGTAAACTGGTGGATGAACTGAACGACCGAGTCAAGGACACAGACAGTGAGACAGACGCTTTACCTCCATCAATTTCATCTCACTTCATTCCTTTTTTTTATTAATATTTATTGATTTTGACATGACTTTTGGACAGATCTCGAAGATCAGCTGAAGCGGAAGGAGAAGGAACTTTCAGACGTGAAGAACAAATTCACAGGTGAGAGATGATCTTCTCCACCCGGACTCTAACACTCCTTTATTCTGAGTGAGATGAGATTGTCAGTCCTGTAATCAGGATCCATCCTGAGCATCGGCACTCTTTTGGGGCTTTTATATATCTTCCTAATCGATTCATCTTGAGACGTGGGATTTAACAGACAGCTATCGTACACGTCAGCAGTTTAATACCTTACTGTAAATCTACTGTATATTAAGACTTTAGTTTTATTCTGTAGTTCATTAAGCTGTTCTTTATTATCCGTGGTTTTTTCTAGATCTGAGTGATGTGAACGAGCGTCTCCACCGCGATATAGTGAAACTGAACAACCGAGTAAAGCAACTGCAGCGTGAGCAACTTTTATCTCATTTCATTAAATTCATTCTTAAATCTATTTTACAGAACGATGATTTGTTTGCAAATAAATGACATAGTCAGGACATCACCTAGCTAAACCTCTACATGATTAATCCTCAGATGAGGACGTGACATTTTCTCCCAGGTGCACTGTAGGTAGAATTCTTTTGCCTGGCTTCTTCTTCCTGTTTAAAGACTTTAAAGTTCTAGTTAGAACAAAAACATCTCACCGAGGCTGCAGACCCAGGAGTGTGTCCTCGGCCCAGAAACACAGAATCACACTCGTGTCCATGATGTGTGTGCATTAAGGAGGGTTTCAGTAACAAGAGAATGTGTTACCAACATGCATTGATGAGGCTTCTACAGCTGGGGACAAATGTTTCAAGAATGACACAAATATTGAATATCCGCAAAGTCTGCTGCTTCAGTGTGTTTAGATCTTTGTGTCAGATGTCAATCTGGTTTACTGAAGTATAATTACAAACATTTGATACAAAAGTCCCAAAGGCTTTAATTGACATTTACATTAAGTTTATGTAAAGAATCAGTATTTGCAGTGTTGATCTTTTTCATGACCTCTCCAATTCGCCCTGCCATGCTGTCAATCAACTTCTGGGCCACACCCTAACCGATGGCGCGGCCCATTCTTACATAATCAATGCTTGGAGTTTGGCAGGGTTTGTGTGTTTGAGGATCGACCACAAGTTCTCAATGGGATGAAGGTCTGGGGAGATTACTGGTCATGGACCCAAAATTTCCATGTTTTGTTTCCCAAGCCACTTAGTTATGACTTTCTCCTCATGGTGAGGAGCTCCATCCTGCTGGACAAGGCATTGTTCATCACCAGACTGTTCTTGGACGGTTGGGAGAAGTGGCTTTTGAAGGATAAAAGTGACCTCACACATGACTGGTCTCAGGATGCTGTACTGTTGGCGTGACACAGGAGTTGATGGTAGCGCTCATACATACGTTTCAAGAAGGAATAATATCAGGAACAGACTGATAATCCCATAAAGCTCAAAATGTCTGATGTAACCCGGGTGTTCCTGTTACCCTGAGTTGGAGTCAAGCCTCTTTTATTAAACATTTAATGTATTTTTATTTTACAGAAATTGATGACCAGCTGAAAGAAAAAGAGAAGGAAATTGTGGACCTGAAGAAAAATACAGCAGGTGAGCTATTTCTCCTCTACACACACTCTACCATGCTTCACTATTCCCAGTCCAATAGTGTGTTTTAATCAGACGCGAGTGTTAGTGATACACTCCTATTAGAGATAGCACTCTCGAGCCGCAGCGGCCTGGAGTGTTTACTGATGCCCCTCATCACTCACTACATTTCTGACATTAACCCTTTATTCCCCGTGTTTTCTTTAGATTTGATTGAGGAGAAAAAGCGTCTCCAACAAGAAGTGGACAAACAACAACAGCAGATCACTGAGCTGGAAAGTGAGAGACGTTCATCACGTTTCATTGCTCTGAATTTATGATGTTCATTTAAACTCGTACACAATAACACAAGCTGACCACTCAGGAACACATTTATAAGCAAAATAATTCTAGTGTAAAGTAAACTACAGTTCTGAGCGAGTAATCTGATTGGACGAGAGGCGTTATTCCACGAGTGCCGATAACAGACAGTATCAGCACTGTGAGGTGTAACTGTGTGTGTGAGTGGGCGTGTCCCAGGTGTTGTCCAGTGGTTACTGACACTAACTGTGTGTCTCAGCGTGGGTGAGAGTGGGTCTGTGCGGTCCGCAGTATTGAGGAGAGAGCAGCTGCCTGACCACACCCACATTCACACCCAGTCACAGACGCACTTTCAGCAACAACACACATCTGATAACGTCATGTCGTCTTAAATAACACACCTCATGTCTCTGCACTAATCATTTCTACGTCCTTCTGAATCGCCTCCGAACCGTTCGTGTTGTTCTGTTTACAGCTAACGCTTAGCTACAAAGCTATAGTGATGTGTCGGTCGCAAATGATTCTCCTCTTAGAGACGACGGCTCTTTTTTTCTGTTCAAGCTACATGTGATTGGTCAACTACATGTCATGATGTGTGTGTGTGTGTGTGTGTGTGTGTGTCCGCACTGATCAGGAGGGGAGGGGCAGGGTTTCAGACACAGAACACAGAGAAACGGAGGAACAGGAGGGAGAAAGAGACAAGATGCTGGAAAAGGTGCGAAAATAGAATGACAGCAGGAAACGCAGTAAAATTTGGATGCATTTCAATTATGTAGACTATAAAAAGGCAGAGTATGCAAGGTTAAAATTTTATATCGAGCTGCCCCAGGGGTGCTCCGGTTAGGATTTTTGGGGGGCGATCACCGATCTCTAGAAGCTATGTCGGCCGATACCGATCACAGGGTCGACTCAAAGCCTTATCATGTAACATTATTTATTAATTTACATTGTTGTTAGATATAGTTTAAGTATTGAAATTACAATTATAACTGTATTTATTGGCAAGCAACGTGTGCAACACGTCAACTTAGACCATAGCAGCCTGTGCTTGGGTAGTAATTGGGAACAGCTTAGAGCCTGACAAATGTATACTGGTCACCAGCACACCAGCACCAAAACACCACATACAGTATGCTGGTCAAGCTGGTCACCAGCGATCTGGTCTTTGCTGCTTTTTTCAGCAGGGAAGTAGGATGCGAGTCGGCAGAAGTTCTATGCGAGAAGGTCCATCTGCGAGGACCGCCAAAAACATTTCTTGTGGAAAGATGGAAACGTAATCACAGCGCCAAAACTCGCTGTGAATCATGATGAGCCGTACTTACGGCCACGGAGCGATACCGTGTAGGTGAGAGAGGGGAATTACCGACCGCGGAGTGTCGGCGCGCGAGTTGCTGAACTCTTCCGCTCTCTTAGCGCGAGCCAACTTAGTAAAGTGTTCCTTTACGTGACTAACCTTCAAATGTCTGATGAGGTTTGTGGTGTTAAAATGCTTCGGCTGCTTCCCGCCTTAAGGAATTGTCTTGTTACACAGGCTGCAGATTGATAATGTATTGTCTTTTTCACACAACACATAGAATTGCCAGACCGGTGAAGCCATTTTAGCAGCGCAAAAAAAAAAAATATCCCGCGAGTTTTGCGTCATCTGATCGGCTTCTTTATATCGGCCGTTATAGAGACTGCCAATCAATCGTCCCAAAGCAATTATCGGCCGATCGGGGCCCCCCCTAACAATAAATAAAAAGTGCTGAAACATTTGATATAATTATGTTTTTTTACATTACTAATTAACTTTTGCACATAATTTTACATGATTGATAATGCGGAGACATGTGGGAGCGGAAAGAGTCGGATCTTTTTAGCGAGCAGAGCCAAAAATAACTGGCTCTCTAAAAAAAAGCTGTAATTTCCATCACTACAAAGCTAACTAGCTTCTAACACAAGGCTGAATCCTAAATCCCTCTCTAACCCCTGATCAAGGGCACTGCCTGGTCTGTGCTGTCGCGTATTATATGTTATAATATATTATACAACACCACAACCTCAAATGTGATACTGATTAATTATCTCATATCTTATAATAATTTAGCCTGCTTACTTTAAATATGTATGTAATTCTTTGATTGTTTGGTTTCTCTTGTGTAACTCTGTGGACAGAGCGGCCACCTCCAGTGATTCCACCCATAGTCACCATCTGTAAGTCAAAGCACATCATCACAGCGTTAAGATGCATTTCATAAAACTGATTTTATTGACAGACGTTTTGAATAATCCATGAGTTCATTCAATCAGCTTGTAAACTTAGTAGTTTTGCTTTGGATGCATGGCTAGTTTGGCCACACCCACTTCACTGCATACCGGCCTAGGGAACGAAACATGGTCATCTAACCGGAATCACATTAGTAAGTAGAGAGCGAGTAAATAAAATCTGACTCGCCTCCTTTGTCCCTTTAGCGTCTCTGGAATTTGATGAACGGACCGCTCACAAGAGACTTCAGATCACCAACAACGGAAAATCTGTGCGTGGTGTCCAGTCCCCGATAGCCCGACCCGACGACCCGAGGCGCTACGACACAGCGATTGCGGCTCTCGCGAAAACGGCCTTCACCTCGGGGAAGCATTACTGGGAGGTGCAGGTGAAAGACAGGACGTGCTTCGTGGTGGGCGTAGCCTCTGAAAGGGCACCCAGGAAAGGAGTGATCTTGTACAGGCCCAGCATCGGCTATTTTACCCTACATAGGCTCAACGGGAAGAACTTTAAGCAAAGTGATGATAAAGCTGAGCTGCTCAACTTGGTGGACCAACTCAATATCATCGGGATCCTCCTTGACTACCACGCAGGGGAGGTGGCCTTCTATAACGTCGAGACCAGAGCACTCCTCTTCACGTTCAGCGGATACCACTTCACAGTAGGGCTGTACCCGTTTGTGGCCACGTGCGGCACAGACAGCCCAAAGGAGTGGCCCATAGAGCTGCTGGATTCGGCCTTGCCACTGTGGCTCAAAGCATAACACACACACACACACACATCACACATATATCTATACAGCTATAAAAATGTATCACATGGTTTTGTGCATAATTGTCTCAAATAAAAAACAGTCTTGCTTTCATGTTTCTTTGTTTTTTTTCAGTCTGCATTAGAATCCGAGCCAGCAACAAGTGAAATAATCCTTCATATGCAAATTAGAAACACCCACCATTATTGTGTTAGCTTACTTAGCTAGCTGATCAGGTTGCCGCTAGACCAGTGATTCAGACTTCACAACTCCAGGCCTGTGGGAGCACCTGACATGCATGTCAATTAAGAAGAAATGCTGATAATCAGCTGAATAGATAAATCAGGTGTGCTGGGAGCTGAAACTAAAATGTACAGGATGGGTGGTTCTCCAGGCCTGGAGCGGAGACATGCCACACTAGACAACCAGGTTACACGTGGAACTAAACGTGCAGGAATATACTGGTACAATAATGTCCGAAGCTAACACTGGCCAGGCTAGCTAAAGAGAGGCTAAACCCAAAGAGTTGAGCCGTGCGCCGTCTCACTCACAAAGTTTTAGTGAAAGGTTTTGGCAGAAACATTCCTGTTAGAAGGAGAGCGGGTTTTCCAGAGAGGGTTCCCTCTGGACTCCCTGTGTGAAAAGGTCACTGATTAGAAATGGCTTTTCTGTTAAAAAAAGACAATTTAAAAGCAAAATGAACAACAAAACAGCATACAATATAAAATGTGCAACATGGCTAAAGGTTCTGCAGTCTGGTCTACGCTGAGAGTTATTCTTACGATGTCTTTACCTGATGCAGGGTAATAATCTGGGCCTTCTGAACCGGTCTTTGGGTCAGGTGTTCTAACCCCTCACAGAACGGCTTAAAAAAGAAGAAAATTCAGTTCAGTTAAACATTTACTAAAAGTGTCAAAACTACAGTATGATGTCATGATAAGTTGATCATGAGTGATTTGTTTAACTTGGTCTCAGATGGTTGCATCACCTTTTCTTCTCCGGGAAAGCGGAAAGCTTTTCCCCCCCCCAGATTCCCCAAACAATCAGAAAGGGGATTTATCAGAGAGAATGACTGGACCCCAGTCCTCAGCAGTCACATCCCTGTACATTTTGCAGGATATCAGCCTGTCTCTGATGTTTTTTCCTTCTTGAGATGTACGCATGTGAGCGCTACTGTGTGGGGGTCCTGTGTCACGCCAACGGGTCAGCATCCTGAGACCAGTCACGTGTGAGGTCACGTCTCAGCTGAGGGACTGGACTCACTCACAATTTTACCTTCGAACACGGCCATGAATAAAGAACGGTACAAAAGCATCCTCCGAGAGCAACTTCTCACAACCATCCAAGAACGGTCTGGTGATGAACAGTGCCTTTTCCAGCATGAGGGAGCTCCTCACCATGAAGCAAATGTCATAACCAAGTGTCTCGGGAATAAAACATGGAGATTTAGTGTCCAAGCCAGGAAACTCCATGAAACTCCCCAGACCTTAATCACATTGAGAACATGTTGTCGATCCTCAAGAGGCAGGAGGACAAACACAAACGCCCAAACTCTGACAAACTCCAAGCATTGATTAAGAATGGGCTGCTCCATCAGTCAGGGTGTGGCCCAGAAGTTGATTGACAGCATGACAGGATGAACTGTAGAGGTCTTGAAAAAGAAGATCAACACTGCAAATACTAACTCTTTACATAAACTTAATGTAATTGTCAATATAATTAAACTTCAGTAAACCAGAGTGACATCTGACACAAAGCTCTAAACACACTGAAGCAGCAGACCTTTAGCAGGTTTTAGCAGCAGTAAAAATGATAATTTGTGTCAATCTCAAAACTTTTGGCCCCCAGCTGTACTGTGATAGTGATGTCATCATAACGCCAGGAGGTCCAAAACAGGAGTCTGATCACAAGCTGAACCTGAAACTCTCTCTCTCTCTCACTCTGTACGTGTGTGTGTGTCAGGAGAAGCACATCACTCAGACATCACTAAACCTAACCCTGTGATTCAGTGTCAAGAGATTTAAATGAATGAACAAATAAATATACATGTAAAATAACACGTGTTAAAGCATGTATTGATCTATTTATTGACTCTGAATTAGATTTCTGATTGAAGCGTTACACAGTACAGAAAAAGACCTTATGTCTGACAGGAGGTCAATTAGTGTCTTGTTCATAATGGACACAATATATTGTAGTCTTACACACACACACACACACACACACACACACACACACACACAATATACACGCATACAAAACACACACTGCGTAGTCCCTGGGTGTGTAGTGCAGTAATGAGAAGAGTGTTGTATCTTGACACTTAGTGTTTTCTTCTACTTTTTTTTTTTTTTTTAATCCAGTATGGCCGTCTGCAGGCCCCCCTCGCCCGAGCTCCAGGCCAGAGTCTGGTCTACGCTGAGAGTTGTTTTAGCGATGTCTCAGGCAGCGCTCCTGAGGAGATCCCCGCGGCGAGCATCTGTGCAGCGAGCGCCTGTGTGGCAGCACCGTCCTGCATGCCGTCCTGCCAGTGCTTCTTGCGGTGTTGGTGCAGCGAGCTAAGGAAGGCGAACTTGTCTCCGCAGACGACGCACTGGTACGGCTTCTCCCCTGAGTGCATCCTCAGGTGCTGCTTGAGCGTGCAGGTCCGGGCGAAGGTCTTGTCGCACTGCGTGCACTTGTACGGCCGCTCTCCGGTGTGTGTCTTGCTGTGATGGTATAAGGTGGACTGCTTGCTGAAGCTCTTGCCGCACTCGGTGCACTGGTAGGGCCGCTCGCCGGTGTGGATGCGGCGGTGGCTGCGGAAGTGCCCGTAGTTGGAGAAGCTCTTCCCGCAGTCGGAGCAGAGGTACGGTCGCTCTCCGGTGTGCGTCCTCTCGTGACACAGCAGATGTCCGGACTGGCGGAAGCTCTTCCCGCAGTGCGAGCACTGGTACGGCTTCGCGCCCGTGTGGACGCTCTCGTGGGACCGGAGCCCGTCCACGCGCGAGAAGCTCTTCCCGCAGGTCTGGCATTTGAACGGCTTCTCGTTGGTGTGCGAGCGCTCGTGGATCTTGACGCGCGGTGCGTGGCTGAAGGTGCGCTCGCAGTACGAGCAGCGGTACGGTTTCTCTCCGGTGTGCGTCCTCAGGTGCGCCTTGAGGTTCCCTTTTGTCCGGAAGGTCTTTCCGCACTCCCTGCAGGAGAACGGTCTCTCGTCCCTGTGCATCATCATGTGCGCCTTCAGGCCGGACGAGCCGGCGAGGTGAAGCCCGCACACCTGGCAGATGAAGCTGCTGATGCCCGTGTGTCGACTGGAGTGCAGCTTCAGTTCGGCCGATGTCACAAACCCCTTCCCGCACTCATCGCAGCAGAACCGCATCTCCTTGGTGTGTCTCTTCACATGCTTCTGTAGACTTTGTGCCGAGCTGTAGCTTTTATCGCACTGTGAGCATCTGAACCGTCTCTCTCGAATGCTGCCGGCGCTTGTCAACTCCTCTGCGTTTCCGTTTGCTTCAGAGTAGTGTGTTGTGTCTCGGGTTTGGAGTTTGTTTCTGTTACCTTGTCTTTTAGGAGAAGGAGTCCGACTGCCGCCATCGTCGCTGTTACCTGGAAGAGGAACGATGTCGTTACTCGGATAACTTCCTGCATGATTCCTGATCTAATCTGAATAAACGATTCCAAACCGTTATCATGCACGGACACTGATGTAAAGGACCCACAGGGGGCGCTCACGTCCTCTTCGTCCGGGTTCGGTTCTCCTTCCTCGTCACTGGCCACAGGCGGGATCAGCTCCATGGTCCTACAGTCCACCACCTTCACCGAACACACCTTCACTGGAGTGTGTGGCGCACGCCCTTCCTCCCGGTTGCCACACACACTCTGTCCAGAGTCGGGAGGGCGGAGCTGAGCTTTACACACAGAGCATAGCGCCGCGCCCGTCTCATCCTGAGAGGAAATAAACAGACATGATGTGAAGATGACGAGATGACGTCGTCATGCTCATCTCACACACACACACACACACACACACACACACACACACACACACACACACACCTGGCGAGTGTTTACGGCTTTTTGACGCTGTAGAGACTCCTCCAGCGCACACACCAGCTCTCTGAGCTCACACACTTCAGCGTAGAGGTCCGAGATGTCGGCCATGGACAGTTCGGTCACAACCGACGCCGTGCAGGGCGAAGACGGAGGAGGATCACAGAGCAGGTGGAGCTGCAGGACGGCTTCTCCTTCTTCTCCTCCTCCTCCGCTCACACACTCCTCCTGAACCGCGGCGTCCATCTCTACACAGACACACGGATCAGACGGAGGACAAGCGTCTTAAAGAATACTACTCGTACGTTTACATCACGTCATCACGGTTTAACAGACTTCCTAAACATCTGAAATCTTAAACCTTTTTTCAAAATTTAAATGTCTGTATTCATGAGTGTTCATTTTTCCTCAAGACTGTAATTTAGCCCCGCCCACTAACCACACATTAACAACAATTAAATACACACAGAGTATTAAGTTTTTTCTGTATTTTTACATACTACATGTGATGTAAACATCACACATTAGTGAGTGAAACTAATCATTAAACATGCAACATTAGAGCATCTGTACAGCCTCTTCATTTATCATTTAATGTAATAAACCCGTACTGTTGTAAACACACACACACACACACACACACACACACACACACACACACACACACAGTTAGGTCCCGTTATTCAAACACAAACTCGACTATCTAAACCTTCACAAAATTAAATGTATTAATTACAAACTTTTACCCGAAATAAGTAATGATAATTCTCAGTTCAGTTCACCATAAACACTCTCCTCCTCCTCCTGCTTCTTCTTCTTCTGAGACGCCGCTGCGGTTACAGAGGAAACCAGCGCTACAGCGCATCATCTCCCCCTGCTGGTCGTGAACACGAACTGCGCTCTGTACAACTGTGTGTCCTTAAAACTTCTTTTATTTTATAAAAAAAAAAAATAGCAACACATAATCCAAAAAGCACATAACAAGGGAGGATAAAAGCAGCATTAAATAAAAAGTTACAAATAAAATAAAAGTGGATAACACACAATGATGTATTGGTTAGTTAGCACTGTGGCCTTGCACATCCAGGGTCTGGGGTCGATTCCTGCCTCTGGTCTGTCTGCATGGAGTTTGCATGTTCTCCCTGTGCTTGGTGGGTTTCCTCTGGATACTCCGGTTTCCTCCCAGAGTTCAAACACATGCAGATGATGCTAGCCGGCGTTCTCAGATTGTCTGTAGAGCATTGGCACACTGTCCAGGTTGTACCCCGCCTCACGCCCTAAGTCTCCTGAGCTAGGCTCCGCCCCCGTTATCCTGTACACAGGATAAAGCGTTTATAAAGCAGACAATGAAGGATAGAAAATAAATAACACAGCTGAAAAAAAATGTAAAGGAGCTTTTTAAGTGAAAACTAAAACTGTATTCCATATAACTTACATGAATGTGCATTTCTAACAGCTTTGGAACTTTGTAACATTTTTTTTATTCAAGAAAGAGGGGTATACTATTATTAAATTGGTGTTTATGATATAAAAAACAACAACTTCTAAACACTTCTGAAATAAAATACATGACTTTTAAAGGAAAAACAAAAAAGGAAACAGACTTTAGATAAAAACAAGAATATTTGATTGTTACTGTACAATCACACATCCAAAACAAACACACAATGGTTTCAGGAAGAGCAGCTGGTGCTCATGACCTTTATATATATCAAAGAAGTATCCTACAGGATAATGTTTATACACTCATATATACATAGGATTTTTCATGGAAAATTATCATGCCAGTATGACATCACATGAGCTACAGTAACAGAACATTGATGTAAATGTGCTCTGATTATTATATTGTTGTAATGAGTGTCTGAAAAGCCGCATCTAACACACACACACACACACACACACACACACACACACACACACACACACACACACACACACACACAGTAATGGAATAAACGGAGAGGAATTCTGTGTAAGTATATAACTGACATTGTGTGGGTCCTTAACACCTTGTACATGTAATACTTAATTCCTTTTCCATTTTTTGGCATGGCATATTTTTTCAATCTCCTTTCAATTTTAAAATACTGTGTACATAAAGTAAAATGATTTATTAATAACTATAGTTTTACCTGCCACACAGCCCGCTTGCAGTTGTGTGCGGTGTGGTCAACTCGCTGCCGCTCCTCATGCTGCTGCTTCTGCCTGTCCTATGTGGGATCGCTGTAGACACTCTGCAGTCTGCAGGACCGTTTTTGCTTACTTCTGTTAAGTCACAGTATGACCTTGTGTGGCCTTCGGGTCAAATTGACTCGTTTCTAATTTTTACAAGAATAAAAATGTTACAAGTGTATATTCCTTTCGCCTGAAACTCCATGGCCTTAGCTCATTTTCTGTGATAAACATGTACAAATAAAGAAAAAAATTGCATCCTTGCTACTATACCCCACACACTTAGATCCTTCATAAGGTCTTTGGGACATTTTGACCTGCATACACAGCGGAGCATAGACATGCACATCAAGACACACCAAAGCACAGAAGGAACTGTTTGATCTCTCTTGAACTTCTGACACATATCCAGTAGTTTAGAGTGTTGTTTGATAACATTCTACACATCAGACATTTTCTCTGACTATATGCCTCGCACCTGCTAATCACTGGGACGGGACAAAAAGAGATAAATACGTCTGCTTCACAGTAGAGGATCTTGCACTCTCAGTATAGCCAAACGATTTAGCTGTCAGAGGGCTTTAGAGCTCATATTTGAGGAGAGTCAGGATCACAGCGATGCAGAAGAGGAAATTGTCTCAGAATATGATGATGACGTAGAGACAAATTCAGATTCTGAAAGTGAATCTCAAGATGATCAGGAAGATGCACCTCAAAGAGCAGCAGATGGAGGACTACAAAAAGCTACTGGAGCAGCCCAAGACCCTTCTGCTAGTAGAGGACAACAGACAACAGTCAAAAAATGGACAGATTGAATGGTGTTTGTCCCCGGTGGGAGAGTCCCCTCGCTCAGCTGCAAACATAATTCGGATGGTACCAGGACCCACACGATTTGCAGTCGCACATGTTCAAGATATAAAGTCATCTTTTGAGCTGCTGATTCCTCACTTTATTAAAATAATTGTTCTGGACATGACCAATCTTGAGGGAAGACGTGTTTATGGTGAGCAATGGAAAGAGATGGATTTCATGCATCTGCATGCCTACATTGGCATCCTCATCCTTGCTGGTGTCTACAGGTCAAGAGGCGAGTCCACTGAAGGTTTGTGGGATGCTGAAACAGGGAGAACAATTTTTAGAGCCACAATGTCTCTGAAGAACTTCAAGGTATGTTCACAAATCATCAGATTTGACAACCGGGAATCAAGACCTGTTAGACAGCGGGGTGACAAGCTGGCAGCAATCCGCACTGTGTGGGACCAGTGGGTGGACCAGCTTCCCCGCCTTTACAACCCTGGGCCCAATGTAACTGTAGATGAACGGCTTGCGGGGTTTAGGGGCCGCTGCCCTTTCAGGCAGTATATGTCTTCAAAACCAGCAAGGTATGGTGTCAAAATCTGGACTGCCTGTGATGCTGTTTCTTCATATGCATGGAACATGCAAATTTATACAGGGAAGCAAGCAAGAGGAGCTGCTGAAAAAAACCAGGGGACACGAGTGGTGCTAGATATGGCACAGAGCCTAAGTGGTCACAACATTACGTGCGACAACTTTTTCACATCATACAAACTGGGACAGGAGCTTCTCAAAAGAAAGCTGACAATGGTTGGAACAATTCGTAAAAATAGGACAGAGCTCCCACCTGAGGTTCTCACTGTGAAGAGCAGACCAGTGCATTCCTCCAACTTCTTGTTCACAGCCAACACTGCCCTGGTATCTTACATACCAAAAAAAGGAAAGAATGTTTTGCTGATGAGCACTCCACACAAGGATGGAAAAATAAGTAGCCGAGAGGATCGCAAGCCAGAGGTCATACTTGACTACAATGCCACCAAAGGAGGGGTAGACAACCTTGACAAGCTGCTGGCCTGCTACAGCTGTCAAAGAAGAACACTGCGATGGCCACTGGTGATTTTTTATAACATGCTGGATGTCTCAGCCTATAATGCATACACAATCTGGACAGCAATCAACCCAGACTGGAATCCGAGGAAGCTCCAAAGGAGACGGCTTTTCCTTGAAGAGATTGGCAAGGCACTGGTGACACCGCACATGCAAAGGAGACCAGGACCCCAGCTTCTCTAGACACAATGAGAAGAATGACAGAGTCTCCAGCTGCTGCAGATGCACGCCGCACACGACCAGGACCCGAAGCTACTCAAGTAAGTGTTCTGTTGCAGTTTTGTGTTGTGTGTGATTTTACACATTCATAAAATAAAACATGAACTAAAATGTTTTTCATTCTTCTAGGTTGCAGTCAGTGGCAAAAGGAAACGCTGTGAAGTGTGTGGGCCATCAACTAATACTAAGGCACAAAAAACATGCAGAAACTGCAAAAAATACATCTGTGGCAAACATACTGTGAGGTTTTGCGATGCATGTGCATTGTAAATGGTATGGAATGGTACTCCCTGTAGCAAGAATAATGCCTCAGTCCTTGTTTGCATTTTATAAGATGTAGGTGATTGTTGAAATTCAAGTTCATGTCCTGAAAGTTTTCATTAAAAACTACTATTAATGAAAATATTCTCTTTTCATTTCTTCAGAGATAAGCATGATTTATAACACCCAGATATGACTGACATGATTGACAAAAAAATAATCAAACACAAAATTGTGTTCTAGTAGGGACTGGTTGCAATAATTCAAGATATGTTCTCTATATTGTTTGAATTTGAGATAAAGGTCATATATGTTAATGTGTTACGGAGTAAAATTTTGATTTTTATTTGCTTTTAACACCCCAAATATGTCTCGGGTCAATTTGACCCGAGGATACTGGAGGGAACCAAAATGGGAATAGCCCACAAAGGTTAAAAGCTGATGATGATGCAACAATACATTCAGTTAGGAATGTGGCTGTGACACGCCTGTGACGGAACAACTACCTTAGAAGACACACAAAGTCACAAAAATAAAAATTGGATTTCATATATATTCCGTTAAAACAAGTGTGTGTACAAGAGCAGCGGTGTATTAATGATAGATAAAATCATTAATAAATGATAGATAAAATATAAACAGACAGACAGTTATTGCCTGCCTGTTGATTTGTACATGTACACGTGATAAATAATAAATAATATTTTTATTAGAACAGTTTAATAATTAACCATGTGTTAATCATCAGTTTCGCTGTCCGGGAATTCCGATGGTCGACTTTTATTTTGACACAAAGACCTTTAGGTTGACACACCTTATTAACAGGTGTGTATATTTCCGCTTCCGGTATCAGTAACCCGTTAGCTGTCAGTGCTGCGGTATGTAGCGGTGTTAATTTTATTATTATTGTTTAAATCTGGATTTTAATGCGATGTCTTTACAGCTGGCTGATTAAACCAAATATGATATTTATTCGATATTTTGTTGGTTGAGTTAATAAATCAAATCGAACTTTTAGTTTTCAGTTCAGACCTTTTACAATTATTCAGATAAATAACCAACAGACAGCGAAGTACTTCCGCATTCTGTTCTCGCGAGATTACCGCCGCCTGAATGCGGACGTGATTAGAGCAGAGTGGGTTTTGTCTTGGTGGTCACTGCTAAAGCTGTAGTTTATTAAATAATGATTTAATCTAAAAACTTAAATACTTAATTTTAAACATTAATCCATGATCAGATGAGCACGATAAAAGTTATATTTATATATATTTATTTATATTTATATCTGTTTGTGTTCTGGTTAAGTAAAATACAATAAGAGTTAAAGAACAGAAGGTACACCGCAGTTAATTTGGTTATTAGATATGTTTTTTCATTTTTATTAATTTTAACATGTAAGAAATCGAGACCGTATAGGACACAATCAGACCGTAAACACCAGAGCTGGTGAATAAAGTCTGATGTGTTTATATAAAACCAGTCTAATCTGCAGTTCAGTCTGATATTAAACCCAGTCAGTTATATTAACTTCACCACATCAGCAACTACATTATTATTTATATTATTATTATTTATCATAAAAAAATCAGTTATTACATTAGATAGAAGATGTAATTATAATAAATACAGTGTAAGTTTGCTGCTGTTAATAAAGATTGAAACACTAGATTAAAAGGTACAGAATAAGATTTTTTTTTTTGTTGCCTTTTTCTCTGTTTATTTTTTTACATAAAAGATTTTTACAAAATAATAATAAATTCCAAGTTAATCGTCACAGGTTAGAGATTGTGTAACCTCACATCATATTTTGATTTTGGTATTAACCATTACTGTCAACCAGTATTAATGTCATTCATTTTATTAGATTAGACTCAACCTTTATTGTTATTGTACATGTACAGAGCCAATGAAATGCCAAAGAGACATTTTCATCCTGAAGCCTTTAGATGAAATTAAATATCAGTGTGATGTGACATGTAAAATGTCCAAGTGTAATATTTATCAGGAGAACAGTGACACATACACACACACACACACACACACACACACACACGTTACACCTTCTAGATGGACTCCACTAAGTCTAATATGTAACAAACAGATAACATTAAAAGCAAACAGGTGGTCTAAAGCGGTTGCTCAGCGTTGACATCAGCGGAGTGTGAGCCATGGAGTGACGGAGAGAGAGGGTTCCCAGGAGAAACGATGATGTGTGAGAGATCTGTTTCTCTGAACACTGAGCTCTCCATGGAGGACATCGAGCTTCTCCACACACACATCACTGAGCTGAAGGAAGAGGTGGCAGAGCTTCATCACAAATCAGTAGCGCATCACCTGAAAGTTAAGCAGGTGAGAGGCGGAGTAGAGCTTAATAGACAGATGAGGGGCGGAGTAGAGCTTAATAGACAGATGAGGGGCGGAGTAGAGCTTAATAGACAGATGAGGGGCGGAGTAGAGCTTAATAGACAGATGAGGGGCGGAGTAGAGCTTAATAGACAGATGAGGGGCGGAGTAGAGCTTAATCGGCCGGTGAGGGACGGAGTATAGCGTTAACGCCGGGTGAGGGGCGGAGCCGAGTGGCAATGCCAGGTGAGGGGTGGGGCCTAGTGGTAATGCCAGGTGGGGGGAGGAGTCGAGCATTATTGCCGGGTGAGGGGCGGAGTCAAACGTTACCGCCGAGTGAGAGCGTAGTCGAGCGTTATCCCCAGGTGAGGGGCGGAGTCGAGAGTTATCGCCAGGTGGCTGGGTGGAGGGTAGAGCTTGAACATCAGGTGAGGGGCGGAGTCTAGCATTATAACCAAGTGAGGGGTGGAGTAAAATGGAAAAAAACTGGAAAAAGTTTGAATAATAAGTTTATTGTTTAATGCTTAAAGTATTTTCTAAAAATATTTTAAAAAAAAATAAATTTCAGTTTTTCTGATGAATTTTCCTCAGACAATGCCGTATCCTGAATTAAAGCCTGAACCGAGTCTGATCCCGACCTCGCAGCAGCAGGAGGAGGATTCCACACTAAAACAGGAATTCTGTGCGACGTTCATGTGTAACACTGAAGCCCATCACACATACAGCTACCATGAAGACCTTCACACACTCGCACAGGTGCAGGACTGTCAGGTTGCTTTTAAAACCAAACCGATGGAAATCTCACACACTACACACCCACGCGGTGAGGGACACACACTACACAATCCTGTTAAGCCCTGTTCAGTGCAGCTGGAGGATTACAGGAGGAAAGGCAGCACACACCAGACTGAAGGACAGAGTAAGAAGAAGAGAGAAGATAAAGATGAGGATGATGATGATGAAGACGATGAGGACAAAGATCATGAGGATGATGAAGAGTATGAAGATGTTGATGATGATGACACTTATGGTAAGTTCTCATCTAGATGAGCATGAAGGTTCTAGCATGGGAACTCTCCTCACTCCAGTCTGTGCATCCATGTTCACATTTGCAATAATTTATATTTAGTCGAATGTCGGATTAACTCTAGGTTTCCGTTCGTTTCCCTCTTTTTCTCATGAAGACCCAGCTGATATGAGGAGAACATCTAGCAAAACAAAAGTGAGAAACCTGAAAGCTAATGACTTGAAGATGGTCCTGCTTCCTGAGAGGCCATTCCGCTGCTCCACATGCGACAAGACCTTCACTATCGAGTTCAACCTCGTCAGACACAAGCAGCTCCACGTGGGTAAGAAACCGTTCTGCTGCACTCGCTGCGGGAAAACCTTCGCGCAGCTCTTTAACCTGAGGTCTCACCGGAGAACACACACTGGGGAGAAACCCTTCCTGTGCAGCCAGTGTGGAAAAGCCTTCTCTCAAGCGTCCAAGCTGAAAACCCACTTCAGGATCCACACCGGAGAAAAACCCTACGTCTGCGCAACCTGCGGGAAACGCTTCTCCGATTCGTCCACGCTTAATAAGCACCAGAGGACGCACACCAGGGAGAGACCGTATCAGTGTGAGATGTGCGCGAAGAGCTTCGGGCAATTCGCTCATCTCACAAAGCATTACAGGTCACATAATTGGCAATCCAGATCATCACGTCATCGCAAAGCGTCGTCATCATCATAGTCATCATCTTCATCGCATAAGGACAAGTTACGAATAGCATCATCATCGGACATCCACATCATAGTCACGTTCAGGAATTCTCGTCATAATCATCACATCAACATCTCGTCATATTACCACAAATCACCAGTAGCAACATCATCGCCACATTATCACAAATCCACAGCATTATCTTCATCACATGTTCACAAAGCCTGATCATCACCTTTGCCAAAATGATTCCCCTCCACCCTGAGCAGTTTTCACAGTAATCTTTATTAATCTCAAGCCTTGGGCAGAATGTAACAGGTTTTCTTCAAGAGATGAGAAGCTTCCCCAGAGCAACATGCTGTCCCCACCAAGCTTCACTGTGGGGATGGAGGTCTCAGGGTGGTCAGGGTGGAAGTGTTCGGTTTAACCCAAACATATCATTTTCAATGATGAGCAAAGAGTTCAATCTTATCTCATCTGACTTGGGTAATCGATCACATGCTTTTGACACTCCAAACATGTTTTCTTATTTTTGTCTTCAAGCAATGTTTTTTTTTATTTATTATTATTTCCTGGCCACTCCTCCATAAAGCGCTCCTCCATGGAATGCATGGTTTAAAGTGATCCTTTCTCTTATCTCCGCTAAGGATCCTTTAGTGTTATCTTGTTGAGCTTTGGTGGGTGGGCTTCTCCTCTCAGGTTTGCAGTGGTGCCATATTCCTTCCATTTAGTTCTAATGGGTTTAATAATGCTCTGTGGAGTGTTAGGAGTGTGGGATATGTTTTTATAACCCAAACCTGAACTGTACATCTTCATAACTGTCTGTCTGGTGTGTCTGGAGAGCTGCTTGGTCTTCATGTTGCTATAGCAGCGTTGTATAGCAACATGATATAGCGTGTATAGCAGTGTTGTAGACACGGGGGGCTTTCAGACCAGGTACATTTCTGCTTGGATCATGTGACTCTAATTACACACAGGAGGACCTTCATCAGCTAAGTATGGAACTCTTGAAGTGAACTGGTTGGACCAGGGGGTGAATACTTATGCACCCTTCAGATTTTTGTTTTTCTGTCTTGATAATTGTTTATATAACAATAAAAAATATTTACCAACTTCAGAATTGTACCTGTGTTGTGTAACTCAAATGGTACAACCCCTCCCCCCCCCCAAAAAAAGGGACCAGTATAGTTCCAGGATGTAACACAGCAAAACAGGACAGATAACAAGGGTGTGAATACTTTCACAAGGCACTGTGAGTGGTGCCAACTAGTGGAAAAAACTCCTGAATGGGCGTGACTACGAGCCCACAATGTTTCACATTGTTTAGAGACGTTACGAAGAAAAGTAAAGGTCTGAAGAGAGTCCTGGTGGTGGGTGCTGCCTCTGGCGAGTGGACGTAGCTAGTACAGTTAGCTTACACTATGAATTTAATTAGCAGAGAATGAATGAAACTAGCACAAAGCTACAGTAAATATCCTCAATGATTTCACACTTATTTGAAGCGTTACATGTTAAACTAAGAACATTAGTGCTGTTACATCCACATAAGCAAAGCTACAAGCGAAACGAGTAACTGGTCAGCTGCTTGTGTGAACTTTGGGTTATACGCTACACAGGACTGAACAGGATTTCAGTTACTGTATGAGAAGTTTATAACATTTATATACAGGTTTTTTACAAATACATTAATACATATCTCTGTGTTAATTGTGTTGGTGTGTGAGATAAGACAGTTTTACTCTGTAAACACACACAGGTGAGGCACTTGAGGGGGTTCATGCTGAGTGTAAAGTTAAATATGTGAAATGGTGGCGCTGAAGTCATTCCACAGGGAACAATTGTGACACGCTCAAAGTATGACGTCACAGTATGCATTACTCCACTAATGGAGCAAAGGTACAGACTTACAAGTACCATGTTATTACATGCTTCCTAAAGGCTTAATTGAATACTTGTGTTAAGCTTAGTTAAACAATCTGTTGTTGTATTTGTCTACATTTTATTTAACTAACATCAGAAATAGTGATGTACCCTTTTTCTGGCTTCTCATTTAAGGTTATCGACCTCTCACTCTCACTCACTTGGTTGAATATATTTCGAACAATTGTTGTGTAACCTGCAAAGCTGTCAGACACAAGAATAAAAAGTGATTCCAGTGATCCTCATGTCCCCTGTAGTTGACTATGGCTTTTTTTGAGTATGAAGCAGAAGTTGATGTGCAAATTCCCAAGTAACTCGACAGTCGATAACCAGGTGTAGCGGCGTGGACAGAGATCATGAGATCAGTAAAGTCCAGAGACAAAGTGCTGCTGACACAGGTTAAGAGGACAATATTCAAGCAAAATGGCACAAGAAACCTTTGGAAAAACAGTTGAGCAACTGAAAAGGGAGAGGACTTCTGCAAAAAGTAGCCTCATCAAGCAAGCTAACTTTCTCAGCAGAGAAGCACGTAATTTGCCAGAATCAGAACTTAAAAAGGAGTTCAAAAAGCTCTCCACTGGAGCACGGAAAGTTTTTGAAGCCAATGATGATTACAAGTCTGGGTTACTGGCAGAGATTAAGGCTCACAGAGAAGGTGGTGCAGAGGTTTAATTTACAACACAGCACAAAGCTGATTTTAAAGAAACAGAGGAAGAATGCAACGCAAGACTCAAGGAAATTGACGAGCTAGTGCAAATGAACTTCTGGAAAAGATATGGTCAAGCCGAAATGGCAGCTACTATTTCCGCCGCAGAGACAGCTTGTGAATGCGCTATCACCATGCCTGTCGATACCATCGGCTATAGTATGCAGTTGGACCTCTTGATGAGATTGGTGAAAGAGGCAACCATGGCTCTGGTAAACTGGGAAAGGTGGACCCCAGCAACTGAAAGAGCAGAGTTGGAGGCTTGTGTATGGAAGCTGAAAGAGTTCAGCAGTATGTGTGAAGCAAGAAGAATAGAATTTGCATGTACTCAAAAGATTACAGAGAATGCACAAGCATCAGAAGCTGATGTGAAAAATAAGATCGATGTGATAGCATCTGCAGCTCAGATTATACCAGTAGTAAGAATCAAACCCACAAGCTTACCTATGTTCAGTGGTATAAAAGGGACTTCTACCGCTGGAAGAGGGACTGGGAAAACCTCCAGAGACAAGGGGAACCCACAGGGTTGGCTGAGGTTAAAAAGATTCAACTGGTGGACAGCATCAATGAAAGGATCGCTAAAGAGCTCAGGCTATCCTCTTACAACACGGCTGCTGACATCTTCAGAGTGTTGGAGAACCGCTATGGAAACAAAACCTCAATCGGCATGGAAATTGTCGAGGAGCTAGAAAGGATTCCTGCTGTGAGAGACAATCATCCAAGAAAGGCTATAGAGTTAATCCAAATGGTAGAAAAAGCTCTGGCAGGTCTCATGGACCTTGGAAATATTAGTGCAATCAAGAACCCACTAGTAATAAAGTCCATTGAGAGCAAGTTACCTGAGTTTGTGAAAAGACAATGGTTAGTCTACATGAGGGATCCTGCAAATGGCATCACACCAGAAAAACACTTTGATGCACTACTAGTATCAGGGGATACCACCAGAGGGCGCCAAAGCGTCCACAGACTCCATTTTGTGTTTTGTTTTCATTTGTAGTTTTGGTGGACTCAATTCCCCAGAATGCACCTCGGTCAGGTGATGTGGCGCTCACCTGAACCGAGTTTGCTAATTAGTTTGGTTATAAATGTTCTTGTGTTCAGTTTGTCCTTGTCTTGCATCTGTTCATCTAGGGTTACTGTTTGTTCTGGCTTGTGGTTCAGTTCTGTGTTCTCCAAGTTCTGTGTTTTCCTAGCTCTGTGTTCTCCCTGGCTCTGTGTTCTCCCTGGCTCTGTGTTCTCCCTGGCTCGCTGTTCTCCTGGTTCTGTGTTCTCCTGGTTTGTCTGTCTCCTAGTCTGTCTGTCTCCTAGCCTGTCTGTCTCTGTCTGTTGGTAATGTCTAATCTGTGTAGCTCCATGCTTAGTTTATCCACGGTTTAAGTTCATGTTCTGTTCCTTTTGTTCTCATTGTTTCTGTGTTCATTAAAGACTTTTGCTCACGTCACCTCTGCTTTTATGCCTATCTTTCGTCCGGCAAGCAGTAACCGTGACAGAATGCAAGACCTAAGAAAGTGTATAGCAGAGGAGATTCCCCAGGAAATTTTTTTTGGGGGGGGGGCTGTGACTGTGACACCGGGGCAAGCGACCTTCCTGGGTAGTCGGCTTGCCATCCGGCAGAACAACTTGGGGCGCGCCGGAACGACTGCCGGAGAAGCGCCTCAGAGAGAATCTGGAGAGGGCAAACAAGTGTCTGCTGTCGTTCAGAGGGCGGATTATGTGGAGCTTCAACAGCGGAGACTGGGGCTCCACCAGTTAGCCGGGGTGCTGATCCAGCCGATAAACATTTGTCGCTTGACGGGAGATCGGGGCAAATGCAAACCTGGAGCTGGGGGCAATGGTGCAGGAACAGCTGGCCAAGGCTAACGAAGAGGCAGCTGATGCCAACGCCAGCACCCAGGCTCCAGCCAGTCTCAGTGGAGGCCCAGACCCTCCAGCCAGCCTCAGTGGAGGCCCAGACCCTCCAGCCAGCCTCAGTGGAGGCCCAGACCCTCCAGCCAGCCTCAGTGGAGGCCCAGACCCTCCAGCCAGCCTCAGTGGAGGCCCAGACCCTCCAGCCAGCCTCAGTGGAGGCCCAGACCCTCCAGGGTTCCCCGAAATGGACAGTGAGCTGCCTCCGCCGCCACCGTCCTGCATCGAGGTGGATAACGAGCAGCCTCTTCCTCCGCCGCCGGCATCATGCACCGCCGAGGACGACAAGCCGCCTCTTCCTCCGCCGCCGCCGTCATGCGCCGCCGAGGACGACGAGCCGCTTCTTCCTCCGCCGCCGCCGTCATGCGCCACCGAGGACGTCCTGCCGCCTCCACACGGGTTCGTGGATGCCGTGCTCCTGCCGCCTCCGCACGGGTTCGTGGACGCCGTGCTCCTGCCCGCCTCCGCACGGGTTCGTGGACACCGTGCTCCTGCCGCCTCCGCACGGGTTCGTGGACGCCGTGCTTCCTCCGCCGCCCGACCTCGGTGGCAACCCACCCTTACCCACCCTTCCACCGTGCCCAAAGGATGGGCGTTGCAGCCTCACGGTCGGCAGAGCCGACATAGGACCTTGGGGGGGTTGTCCTGGACCTCCGTTGGGTGCTCCGTTATTGCGCCGTGGGGAGGGGGGTAATGTCAGGGGATACCACCAGAGGGCGCCAAAGCTCCCATTGTTTCTGTGTTCATTAAAGACTTTTGCTCATGTCACCTCTGCATCTTTCGTCCGGCAAGCAGTAACCGTGACAACTAGAGTTCCTAAAGAAAGAAGAAGAAATTCTTGAAAGGCTTGAGCAGCTCAAAATCTCAGAAAAGGCAGAAAGGCCAGAAAAGTAGTCTGAGAAGTATAACTTCACCAGAACGACAAAGAAAGATTCTACAGAAAGTGGATGCGTCGTGTGTGGAGAAGAGAAGCATAGAAACAAAATCTTCTGCAAAAAGTTCAAAGAACTAAAACTAGCAGAGAAGAAGTCCACAGTAAAGGAACTAGGTGCGTGTAAAAGGTGCTTTGGATGTCACAAGGATGGTGACAGGTGCCTCGATAACTACCTTTGCAGAAACAAGGACTGTAAAAGGGGAGCCTCGTCAGACCACCATTATCTTCTTTGTCTAAAAGGGGAACTCAAGGACATGTGTGGGGGAAAAGCCACCACCAAAGACCCCAGGAAAGGAAACAGATTTACAGATGAGCAGGAAGAGCTTTTGGCTGAACTCTCACCAGAACTAGCAGAAAAGTTTAAGAGAGCATTCAACAACAAGGCTAAGATGGTAAACTGTTCTGAGGGAGACAAAATGGGACTTTTAGTCGGGAGTGGATTAAAAGAACTCCCTGTTATCATAATGTTGATGGAAGTAACCGTTAATGCAGGAAAAAAAATTGGCACTTTGATAGATCTGGCCTCAGATACAAATTATATTACACACAAAGCTGCTGATAGACTGAAGTTAAAAGGAGAGAAATTTACCTTGGTAGTTCATTGGGTTGGCAAGATGGCCATTAGAGTGAGCACAAAAAAGTACCTCCTTAGGATTAGAGTCAAAACTCACGAGGGGACAGTGAAGTTAAATATGAGGAAATCTTTGAAAAGGCTGAAGATCCAAATATTCCCAAGACAATCCAAAGGGGGGAAAGTCATGTGGCTGAAACAAAAAGCTCACGGGCAAGTAACCAGGATTTTCTGGAGTGGTGGAAGTGGGGCAGTATCGGAGCGGCCTGTGAACCAAAGTGTGGTGGGTGCCGTTGTGGTAACTCTAAGCCTGGAGGAAAAGAAATGACTCTAGCAGAAGAGAAGGAACTTGAGATCATAAGAGAGGGTCTCACCTATGTTGAAAAAGACTCCCACAGTAAGTCTCCACACTGGGATACAAAGTCTCCATGGATTCAGGACCCATACACACTTCCATACAACAGTGGGGTGGAAAGTGCTTTCCTAAGAACGGAAAAACAACTCAAGAGAGTACCAGAATGGAGAGGTATTTATGCAGCTCAGGTCCATGACGTGGACGAAAGAGGAGCAGCGATGAAACTCACCAAGGAAGTGATTGAGAAGTGGAAGAGACCAGTTTGGTATGTCAGCCACTTAGTGGCACCAAACCCCCACTCAACAACCACTCTGGTACGGCTGGTCTGGAACAGTAGCCAAAAATTCAATGGACTGAGCATGAATGATCTCCTTCTAAAAGGGCCAGATGTACTCAATCCTATTAGAGCTGTTAAGAAGATGTACAATGCTGTCTGGCTCGAAGAGCGTGAAATGCATCTTCCTTTGGAGGCGGATTTGCACTCAAGCCATGGGTTAGGTCAGAGCAAAGTGGGAGGCAAGTGACTGGTGCTCAAACTCAAAGTCAAGCGATCATACTTCTGAACCAGATGAAGGAAGAAGAAAACAAAGCTGAACCAACTGGTGGTGGATCCCAGGAAATGGGCCAGGAAACTATCCCGCAAGATCTCCTCGCATGAATGGGGCAGGAGAGACCATTGTTTGCGTTGCACAGCATGCATCACAGACAAAACAGAGAAATTGACGAACAAGGTCGTCTGAACAAAGTTGTCTTGGTTCCTACAGAAGAACAGGCAGAAGAAAAGAAAGTGTGAACTAATTGGGTTCAAGAACCAGTAGTTCAAGTGGGAGGTGTAAAGTTAAATATGTGAAATGGTGGCGCTGAAGTCATTCCACAGGGAACAATTGTGACACACTCAAAGAATGATGTCACAGTATGCATTACTCCACTAATGGAGCAAAGGTACAGACTTACAAGTACCATCTGTGACAAAAAAGCCTGCATTAAAATCAAGGAGACCGCAGTCAGTAACATGTGAGACAGGGAAGCGCATCGGCTGCTGGTCACCTCAGGGACACTGATGGTATGATAATACCGCTCCTTACTTACACAAAGGACTTTATTAAATACTACTTATCACTTGAGTCTGAGTTATTTGATATTTAATGTAATTAATATAGTACTCATTACAAGGGAACAGCGGTAACTTATGTTATGATTGTTGCTTAAGTGTTTGCAGGTTTGCAGACGAGCCAAGAGACAGCAACATGGAAGAAGTCTCCAGTGTCAGCTTAGATTTCTATCATCTTCAGTTTACTCTTCATGGGTTCTTACTAACGCAATCTTCGAGTAGCAAGACTACTCCAGAAACAGGGACAAGACGGGGTGCCGTTCCTTCACAGGACACACATACACACACACAGTCTTTATGTGAGCATTATTTACATGAAACAAATTCCTTGATAGAAACCTACATTACTATCAGAGCTGCTGTTAGAGAGAATTAATCAACTGATTCTGATTAAGCAGAGCGCAGCAGTATGAAACTGTTAATCTCTCTCTCTCTCTCCTTTCTCGTAATATCTCCTGATCAACACCACCTTCTGTCCAGGAGCCGCCATTATGTCTTCTGAGATACAGAGAGAGAAAAAGAGAGAGAACCTTAAGGAGCGATTAAAGTCAGTCACTAAGAGGATAAAGTTTGACAGTGTGTATAAGGTCACATGCTTTATCCTGGATTACTGAACACACCCAGTTTATCTAATGAGCTCTTCTGAGAGTTTAACTTTATTTTCCATACCTGCCTCTTCTGCAGCTTCATCACATTACAAATCTGCTGCTTAACCACTGTCCATACCTTGTGCATCAACATCTTCCATACCTTTTCTGCATTACTTAATTGCTGCAACTTTACCACTACCATACCTACAGATTCATCTTCACCACATTCCATACCTGCTGCTTCATCACCTTCCAAACCTTCAGCTTCACTACATTCTGAATCTGCTGCTTTACCTGGTCCACTAGTACCATCCATACGTGCTGAATCACCACCTTCCATACCTACAGTTTCGGCACATTTCATACCTACTGCTTTACACTACCATACCTGGTACTTCACCACGTTACATTACTGCAGCTTCACTGGTACAGTACCATAGCTCCAAATTCATCTTCATCACCTTCCATTCCTGCTGCATCACCATATTTCATACCCACAGCTTCACGACCTCCTTCCAAACCTGCAGCTGCACCAAATACCATACCAGGTGCGTCGCCACCTTCCATCCTTGCAGCTTCAACACCAAACTTTCCATAAGAAAGTTTAACTACAGCATTGTCTACAGAGCTGTAGTTCTAGTGCCTCCAAGTGGTCAGCCACACACACACACACACACATGAAACCTTTTCATCTGTTCAGAGCTTCTGGTAATATGTGTGGAATTCAAGAGAATTGCTGCTGGTCATGTAGAGAGACAGAGTGACGGGGAAAAGAGTGAGAGAAGCTGAGAGAGAGAGAAAACGTCAACCTCAGAAAAATGAGAATTTTCATCAGTGTTACATTAAAGGGATGTTCTTCATCTCTTTTCGTCTTGCCTTCATTTCCAACCTTTCCACTTTTTTTCCCACTTCTTATCATCTTTCTTTCTTTTTGTCTGTCTTTCTGTCTATTACTTTCTATTCCTTTCTCTTTTCATCTTTCTTCATCTAATTGCTAATTTAATATTTTACTTTCCTTTTATCTTCTGTATATTTCTCCCTCTAGGTGTCTGCCAGCCACACCTCGTTTTATCTACAGTGTTCACATCAATCATCTCATATACGCACACAGACCCATACACTTGAAATGGTGTGTGTGTGTGTGTGTGTGTGTGTGTGTGTGTGTGTGTGTTTATATTTCCATAGCCACACAAACACACTTTTAACCAGAAAAATGGCACTGTTACTGTCCAGTTCTTGAGTTTTTTGGACGTTTTGATGATCAGTGGGTGTGGCTAGGAGCAGTGCTAGTTGCTGATTGGTCAGGCATAAATCCCAGTGGAACGTTTATTATAACCTTTTGTATGTTATTGCATGTTGCTTAAATCATCAATCCCTTGCAATTAGTCAGTTAATTATCATTACTGCTGGCATGTTGCTGCAAGACCACTTCCATGTTAGACTGAACAAATACATTGCTCTACCATTACAACAAGGTTACCATTATTATCGCCATGGTGACCAATCCACTCGTCTCCCAACATCCTGGAGCAATAGAACTTGTTTAGGTTAATTTCGTCTGTCTTTGTTGAAGGTAAAGAAAGTAAATGCCAGGACACTCTGGCATCTTAACCTACATTAACCTGTGTGTGTGTGTGTGTGTGTGTGTGTGTGTGTGTGTGTGTGTGTGTGTGTGTGTGTGTGTGTGTGTGTGTGTGTGTGTGTGTGTGTGTGTGTGTGTGTGTGTGTGTGTGTGTGTGTGTGTGTGTGGGTGGGTTTACCTCTAGGCAGAGAACAGTCACTGGAATGCAGAATGTGCCAAAGCAGATCATATTTTATTGGGTGGGCAGCACAGAATCCTGTTCTAGCATGTTCGATACACACACACACACACACACACACACACACACACACACACACACACACACACACACACACACACATACACATTCAGCCTTTTTGGAGGGGTTGTATAAAGTAGGCAATGTATAAAGTTGGCATTATAGGTGTTGCAGTATATCGATATTTCGGTATATTATGCTAATAAAAGTTGATGTTTTAAAATGATCTAAAAATTTTTTTGCTCTCTCTCTCCTTCTCACTTTAATTATGAATTATGTCTCAGAACTTTATTTAAACCAGCAATCAAAACCAAACACTTACCCGTTCATGTAGTGCTTATACTGTACAGGATCACAGGAGACCTGGAGCCTATCCAAGTGAACTCGGGCACTAGTCAGGGTACACTCTGGACAGGGTGCCAGTCCATCTCAGGTACAAACAAACATAGCACACTAATTCACTCTATGGACAATTTGGAAACACCAATTAGCCTAATCTGCATGTCTTTGGACTGTGGGATGGATAAGCATGGGGTTTCATTACACTAAGACTGGTTGATGAAACCACAGAACATATACTAGTCAACATGGCATAACTGATTTGGTGTGGTTTTGACAGAACTGTCACACAAAGGTCCCTCACACAGAGCCACACCTGATTACCTGGTTTGTAATCCTGACACCTGATTGATTTACCTCTTATTTGTTGGGACAGCCCACTCCAGATGTTGATGTTCTTGCTTTCATTACTGTTAGCTCCCCCAGCATGATCTGTCAAGGGCCAGTAAGTTCTTGGGATTGGCACAGGAACAGTGGTGGTTGGCAGAGGTTTAAGGCAACAATTAGTTAAATTAGTTTACTTTGTTACTTTTTTTTAAGTATTCTTTTATGCTTTATATGTCAGATATTTGATGGTATGTTTTCACCTTGGTCACTTACAGTATAATATCCTCCAGGATGCCAAAGTACCAGAACATGAGCTGGGAAAACAATTCAGCAGTCTGAAGGGCAACTGAGTGGTACTGAGCAGCAAAAGCTGCCGGGACTTTGAGAACTGGTTGACCATTAACATGGTTTTGCTGTTCTGTGAGAATGGTAGGGGAAATCAGTGATAAAGTTGACTGGGATGTGTGACCAGAGCCTGTGGGGTGAGGGGATTCACTTGAGTATACCCACTGGCACGGGTCTTGGGTACATGCTGCACTGAAGGAAATAAAGTTGTAGATGTAACTGTTGAATGGTGGACTACCAAAACTTTTCCTAAAAGCGGCAGTAGATCTTGTGAGTTCCTGGGTAGCCGGTAGACGATGAATCATGAACCTTTGGAATAGGAACATCTCAACCACAGTTTCAGAAGTGGCGACCTCAACTATGAAGGATTAGGATTCCCCCACCCAGTGAATCCAAAACTTAAATTTCCCCCTCGGTGTAAAGCTGGTGTTCCAGGTGGTGTGACAGGACTATGATGGATGTGTTGGAAGCTGGGAAGGTCTGGGCAGTAAATCTAGATGTCAATGATGTGAGCTATTACAAATTTTGAGGTTTGTGAAGAGCTTGGCCTTATAGAGCTGTTCTAAGATGGCAGTAATTAGTTGCATGAGATATCGATACTTCATCATAACTTGATTCATGTCGTGGCAGTCAATGCAGGGATTAAAACCTCACCCTTTCTTTTTCCCAAAGAAGAACCTTGTGGAAGTGGGGCACATAAATGTGTAAATGTAACCCTGTTGCAACACGTCTGTAATTTACATCCCCATGGCCTTGATAAAGATAAATAGAGTGAAGGGGCATGTCTCCTGTAAGCCGCTTAGTGGTGCAGACATATTGTCCGTGAAGTGGGAGAACATTGCGACTGGACTGCTGAATGTTGCTTGGAATGTTTTGGACCCTAAGAGAATAATAACTGGATATATGGGGCTCACAAAGACTGTGGATACAATGGGTGCTGGGTACCGTATCATCTCTTTGTCTCTCTGAGATCTGGGGTCATGAGCTTGCATCCATGGGAACCATAGGATGACTGGGAACTTGGTAGTGAGCAGGAAAAAGATATTCTTGGTATGGGAACACCAAAGGCGAGGTGATTGGCAGACACTGTTGACAGGGCACAGCAGGAACAGGAACATGACATCAGAAGCAGTGTAAAACATCACCGATCTCAAAATAAGATCTAAAGCAAACAATTGGTTAAGATGAAAACAGATTGGTTGTGAAAGTCCTTTTATGCTGTAACTGTGTGTGTTAGAGTTCAGGAGCACAGACAGTGAATTACTCAGAATCAAAAGAAATGATGAGTTTTGGACATGTGGTTCAGTCTTTTCTGTACCAACCTGGAGAATATGAAAACCATTAGTTAGTATCATTAGCCTCCATTTGTGTTTAGAACTTTAATTTGGTATTTGATACCGTCTTTACCTATTGATGCTGTGTGCACTAAATCCTCTGGTTTATTGACCTCTAGCTGCAATCATAGACAGCAGGAGATTAAAAAAAATACACATGCACACACATACTTTATTTTAACTTTACAGACCACAAAAAGAAGAAACTTATAGGTTTTGAATTCCTTTAAAACATCCTTATATGCTCACTAGGAGGAATGCCCAGGAGCATTATGTACAGAAACACATGCCAAGTGAAAATAATGGTAGTGTGTGTGTGTGTGTGTGTGTGTGTGCATGTGTGTTTGGAGCATATGTGAAAGAGAAATTGTGAAGGAAAAAAAAAAAAAAGTAAAATTCTGTACACGTGCCAACAAGACAGGATGCTGGGAGGGGGAAAGTGAGAGAGAGAGATACAGACAGACAGACAGACAGACAGTGTGAGAGAGCCGGAGAAAGTGTGGAAAGAGGAGGAGAAAGTTGGAGTAGGAGAGGGAGAGATGCAGGATGTGAAGGACAGCTCTGCTCTGCACTGAGGGATATTTACAGGATTCCTGCCCTTTATCTGCTTTCCTTTTATCTCCACTTTGTCCTTCCACTCATCTGCCGCTGATAGTTCCTCAACTGAGAGCGGAGAGAAAGAGAGAGAGATGAGGCGGGGCCGGAGGCGCGCGCTTTCATTCTGCTGCTATGCTCTGGACGAATACTCATAAATGCAGGTACTGTAACCATTATATAATAATTGTTATATAATGTAATAAAACTTCCTAAAACCGGTACTAAAGCTTCGGCATGTCACCGTGAATGGGCGGTGACTGTGCCCAGACATATTATAACCTGCCCACTCCAATCTAACCCATTATAACCCATCTAACCTCTCACACACACGGACATTACCATACATGTATCCATTTCAGCATTAACATCAGTATAATCCAATATATTTCACGTGCCAATACTATAACTTATTATGCCATTTACCTCCACTTAATTACATACGTAACATCACTACCAACCCACAGTAACCTTTTACAATCAATTATAACACTTTATAATCTTTAACAACCCATTATAACACATTACACATTATTACATTCCCACTTCACACACACATACACACACACACACACACACACACACAATTTACATTTGTGCACCTTACAACAGTGGAAGTCTAAATAAATTTAACATTTACATTTCGTAAATTACACTTTACATTTTGTAGTTGGTTAAAGAGACAGTGAGAGGTCTGGTACTGAGATATGATTGGTTAAAGGGCCATTGAAAGTGACATCTGTGATCTGATTGGTTACAGAGCCTTTTATAGTGTGATCTGTGAACTGATTGGCAACAGCTCCAAAAAAAGTCGAAATCAGTTAGTTTACTGAGCCATCAAAAGAAAGTAAAGAATCGATACTTTTGATGGTTACGAGCCATCAAAGTCACTCACTCACTCATTATCTATGCAGCTTAAAATCTATGGCAATCAGGTGAGCCTGGGCCTATCCCAGGAGACTTGGGGCTGAGTATGGGGTACACCATGGACCAATCCATCTCGGAGCACACACATACATTCATTCACCTCGGCCAATTTGAACATAATCAACCCTAACCTACATGTCTTTGGACTGTGGAAGGAACCCACAAGCATGGGAGAACAACGCCAAACTCCATGCACAGAAAAGGAATCGAACCTGGACTGGAGGTTGCAAGGTGACAATTCCTCCTACAACCCGTGCATACCTGCCACAGGTGGGCGTTCTGATTGGTTGCAGGGCGGTGGTGAGATCCAGTCTTCTGATTGGTTACAGAGCCTTTGAAACTGAGATCAGTGTTCTGATTGGCTGCAGAGCCTTTGAGAGAGATTTGTTCTCATTGGTTACAGAACCTTTGAGAGATAGATCAGTGATCTGATTGGTTACAGAGTCTTTGAGAGTGAGATCAGTGATCTGATTGGTTACAGAGCCTTTGAGAGTGAGATCTGTGTTATGATTGGTTACAGAGCCTTTGAGAGTGAGATCTGTGTTATGATTGGTTACAGAGCCTTTGAGAGTGAGATCAGTGATCTGATTGGTTAAAGAGCCTTTGAGAGTGAGATCAGGGATCTGATTGGTTACAGAGCCTTTGAGAGTTAGATCAGTGATCTGATTGGTTACAGAGCCTTTGAGTGAAGAATCAGTGATCTGATTGATTTACAAGGAGCCTTTGAGAAGGGAGTGAGATCAGTGATCTGATTGGTTACAGAGCCTTTGAGAGTGAGATCAGTGATCTGATTGGTTACAGAGCCTTTGAGAGTGAGATCAGTGATCTGATTGGTTACAGAGCCTTTGAGAGTTAGATCAGTGATCTGATTGGTTAAAGAGCCTTTGAGAGTGAGATCAGGGATCTGATTGGTTACAGAGACTTTGAGAGTTAGATCAGTGATCTGATTGGTTACAGAACCTTTGAGTTAGATCAATCTGATTGGTTAAAGAGCCTTTGAGAGTGAGATCAGGGATATGATTGGTTACAGAGACTTTGAGAGTGAGATCTGTGTTATGATTGGTTACAGAACCTTTGAGAGATAGATCAGTGATCTGATTGAAAGACTTTGAGTGAGATCAGTGATCTGATTGGTTACAGAGTCTTTGAGAGTGAGACCTGTGTTATGATTGGTTACAGAGCCTTTGAGAGTGAGATCAGTGATCTGATTGGTTAAAGAGCCTTTGAAGTGAGATCCAGTGATCTGATTGGTTAAGAAACCTTTGAGAGGTAGAGATCAGGGATCTGATTGGATTCCTAGAGCCTTTGAAGTTAGATCAGTGATCTGATTGGTTGGAACCTTTGAGAGTGAATCAGTGATCTGATTGGTTACAAACCCAGAAGGTAGATCAGTGATCTGATTGGTTAAAGAGCCTTTGAGAGTGAGATCAGGGATCTGATTGGTTACAGAGACTTTGAGAGTGAGATCTGTGTTATGATTGGTTACAGAACCTTTGAGAGATAGATCAGTGATCTGATTGGTTAAAGAGACTTTGAGAGTGAGATCAGTGATCTGATTGGTTACAGAGTCTTTGAGAGTGAGATCTGTGTTATGATTGGTTACAGAGCCTTTGAGAGTGAGATCAGTGATCTGATTGGTTAAAGAGCCTTTGAGAGTGAGATCAGGGATCTGATTGGTTACAGAGCCTTTGAGAGTTAGATCAGTGATCTGATTGGTTACAGAGCCTTTGAGAGTGAGATCAGGGATCTGATTGGTTACAGAGCCTTTGAGAGTTAGATCAGTGATCTGATTGGTTAAAGAGCCTTTGAGAGTGGGATCAGGATTCTGATTGGTTACAGAACCTTTGAGAGTTAGATCAGTGATCTGATTGGTTACAGAGCCTTTGAGAGTGAGATCGGGATTCTGATTGGTTACAGAGCCGTTGAGAGTGAGATCAGGGATCTGATTGGTTACAGAGCCTTTGAGATAGAGATCGGGGATCTGATTGGTTACAGAGCCATTGAGAGTGAGATCAGGGATCTGATTGGTTAAAGAGCGTTTGAGAGTTAGATCAGTGATCTGATTGGTTACAGAGCCTTTGAGAGTGAGATCAGGGACCCGATTGGTTAAAGAGCCTTTGAGAGTGAGATCAGTGTTCTGATTGGTTACAGAGACTTTGAGAGTGAGATCAGGGACCTGATTGGTTACAGAACATTTGAGAGTTAGATCAGTGATCTGATTGGTTACAGAGACTTTGAGAGTGAGATCAGTGATCTGATTGGTTACAGAGCCTTTGAGAGTGAGATCGGGGATCTGATTGGTTACAGAGCCGTTGAGAGTGAGATCAGGGATCTGATTGGTTAAAGAGCGTTTGAGAGTTAGATCAGTGATCTGATTGGTTAAAGAGCCTTTGAGAGTGAGATCAGTGATCTGATTGGTTAAAGAGCCTTTGAGAGTGAGATCAGGGACCCGATTGGTTAAAGAGCCTTTGAGAGTGAGATCAGTGATCTGATTGGTTAAAGAGCCTTTGAGAGTGAGATCAGTGTTCTGATTGGTTAAAGAGCCTTTGAGAGTGAGATCAGTGTTCTGATTGGTTAAAGAGCCTTTGAGAGTGAGATCAGTGTTCTGATTGGTTAAAGAGCCTTTGAGAGTGAGATCAGTGTTCTGATTGGTTACAGAGGCTTTGAGAGTGAGATCAGTGATGCATGTGGTTACTGAGCCATCAAAGGTAAGATCAGTGATCTAATTGGCTACAGAGATGGATTCACAAATAATGTAAAAATGTTGTCAGGTTTTTCAGTATTGACGGTTGTAAGTTTCATGTGTGTGTGTGTGTGGTGTTTGTGTTTGTTGTATTTATTATGTGTAATAGCATTTATTAGTTATTATAAAGTTGTTGAAACATTATTGCTGTTGTAAAAATTTAGTGTTAAACATGGCTAACAGCGGAAAAATATTTACACACACACACTACCTACACACACACACACACACACACACACACACACACACACAGAGCTGCAGGATGTGTGGATCCTCATGCTGGTTCAGGCTTGTTGCAGCAGCAGTGTGTCCATCACTATACACTCAGTGTGTGTCTTTAGCATTCTCTCTTATCTGAGGCGGTGTAACAGGAGATCTATAAGGTGATGATTCAGTCTGTGTTTATTCAGAATAATTACAGCCTGGAATATCACTGCAGGTGTGTGTGTGTATGTGCAGGTTACAGTTGAGACAGACAGATAAATAGACAAACGTTCCCTATAGACAGACATGCAGGTGTCTAGACTGATCGATCAGACTGTCCAACATACAGAAAGAGACAGAATGACCAAAAGTCAGATAAATAGTCGGGTAAAAACACGACCCTCTAATCTGTCACCTAGATGATATCATCATAAGAGTGTTAACTAATCACACACACACACACACACACACACACACACACACACACACACACACACACACACACACACACACAGTGTTTCTGATGCCTCCTGACAGAGATCCTTCAGGAATGTTGTGTGTGAAATGTGTAGAAGAGCTGCAGATGTTCTTCTTTCCCTCGTTCTTCTCAGCACATGCAGGAGCCTCGCTCTGACTGACTGCTTTAACTCCACCCCAGGCATCTCAGAACTTTAAACACACTCCAGCGTTCTTTACCTCGGGTCTAATCACTGTGCATATCCTCCATATCATCATTAAGCACTTAAAACAATAATGGACCTAAAACCCTCCTGAAAAAGTACAGGTGTAATCATCTACCCAGGAACGAAGGCTTTAGCGGGTGTTTAACAGCAGCCAGACCCTCCCTAATGACAAGCCACTGTGATTTAACAGGAACCATTAGAGAGCTATTGGAGTGTAATATGTTGTTCAGTAGATAAACGCGACTGTGTTAAATAAACTAACCACTGATTAGCATCATGTGATTTTGGTTCCTTAAACAATATCAAATTATAACAGTGTGGAAGAGGAGAATCGTAATGTCTAATTATATATTTTGTCCTGCATGAGTAACTTGTTCAGCAGACCTTCCGGAAACCAGAGACGGTCAAGGAAACTTTCTTTCAGGATCTTTCCAAATGACACTTTTAGTATTTTATACTAACCGTATCCTGCTCATACGGCGTACGTGTCCTGGACTCTCTGAGAACCCAGAACATCATTCAAGCAGTAGAAACATTTTCTGTAGGATTTGGGCTCTGCTCAAACTGGACATAGATTCTAGAAGGTTCCAAGATCCCAAGAATCATTCCAAGAATCCAAATTGTCTCAGGAGAGGTTTACATCTTTCCAAGTTTACAATCTGATTTTTAGAAACTCCAAAGTTCCAAACAGGGTTCTAAAGGGTACGATGTTACAAATGACTTTTAGAAGGTTTAAAATAGTCTCCTAGACGTTTCTGACTCCTTGAAGTCAGAAACTAAGGTCTAAGGTCCCATACTCTCCTAGATCATTTGAGGAAAAAATCTGCCTCTAGCAGGTAACAAGGTTTAAAGGTTTCTGATCTGCTCCAGGTTTACCAGATTGTCTTCTAAAAGAATTCCAAGGTTTCGGATCAGTTCCTACATTTCTCCATCCTGGCTCCTGGAATGTTCTCCATGCTTGGACCAAATTAAAATCATAATTTTTTTTTCTGCAAACTTCACACATACAGCAATCCTTTACACAAGTGTTGATATTACACAAATATCTTCTTTATTAGTGTGTGTGTGTGTGATGTGTAATCAGAAACCAGGCTGCATGGAAACGCTGATGAATGCGCAGATGCCGCAGTGCAGGAATATCTCTGGTGACCTTTAACCGTAACGTTTAGCTATGTGTGATATAGAAAATCAGAAAATACCAGTGAGGCTTTGTTTCAACATGTTCGTGTCTCCAAGCAGGAATGGAGCTTCTGCAGAACACACTTGGTGGAAAACGCTTTAGTGCCACTAAATTACAGTACACACCGTCGTGCAGGAAGAGGTTCAGATGATCAAGTAATACAGATGTGTGTGTGTGTGTGTGTGTCGTGTCTTCCAGAACATTCCACTTTAATCTGTAGCATAATCCTAATATAACTGTCTACTAGCTTTTGAATGTGTGTACGGCAGTGTTGGAGATCACGGCTGTGTGTGTGTAGGGATGATAAAGCTGTAATGTTATAGTGCCAGCTGAGTGCTGAATACCTCACTGAGAACATCGCCTGGACATGTAAGAGCTTTAACCCACCGGTCACGGATTATCCTTCTGCTACTCAAATAATGGCAGCGTGTGGAGCTACACACACTCTATTCATTTATACACATGCTTGAGAGAAGTGTTAGTCTGTTTTCATCGCCATGACAGTCGCACAGGTGAGCGACGCACAGTTCGGTGTATTTTACATTAAGCTCAGCTCGAAAGCCTCTGTGTTTCAGAGTAATGTTATTGAGTAAACATCGAAGGTGTGATAGCGTCTGGGGCAGAGCCTAAACAACCAGATTTATCATCTGCAAGAAAGCGATAGGTGGGCAGTGATTGCTCAGAATCAGGTGCAGTGCTAGGGAAGCTCGGGGGCAGGACCCATAGAGAGTTAAATATCTTTACATTTCAGTGTGTGTCCTGTATGAAGCCCTGCCATTCAGGTTGGCATTTTATGCCACATGTGCCGAGAACGAACTCGGTGTGAATTTAGTCTTCTGGAGACAAATGAAAGATGTACACAAATTATAATCCGAGTGCAAAGTGGGGGTCGAATTTTCAACAAGGATCAAATGTAAAACTACAAAACAAGGAAAAAGGTCAGGGTCTAATGCAGGAACATGCAGGACTAGGCTGGGAACTGGGTTTGACACCGTAATGGTCGGTCTGATATTTATTAATATATGTTTATATTATATGATATGCTTCCTGGCCTGAAAAAAAACAACTGATTATGGCCTTGTTAAAGCATTTGTTGAGTGTTAATTTGGTTTAGAATCTTCAAGTCAAGTTGGTTTTTGTTGTCATTTCAACCATATACCAGTTCACCAGTACACAGTGAAACGAAAACAAGCTTCCTCCAGGACCAAGGTGCTACATACGTGCAAACGACATACAGTAAATTAACAACGCAGATTTTACATCTTTAAGTTAACCTAAAACTATACTGTACTTGCACTGATGACGGGAGCGAGTCCAAATGCAATTCCAGTCATATCAGTCATATCCCTAGTTGTTGTCTTTGCTTGATGCAGGATTTGCAGAATTTGGGGAGAAATGAGAAATGAGAAGCTCCTCACTGTGTCAGTTAGTGTTAAAAGAGTTATTGCAGCTGAAACCCATTAATCAGTAAGTGTAGCTAATTGTAACTGCAGTAATTAACTAATTAAAGGCACTTATAAAGGATTTATAATGTAAACCCAGGTCAGGGCTTTTTAAAATGGTCAAGCCATAAAAAGAATTAAAATTTAAAGATTCGAAAACTAATCGAATCGAATCGAATCGGAACTAACTCTTGAAAAAACACAGTAAACACTCCCTTTATTTCTCTATATAATCCCCTGATACACTAATGCACTTCTCCCAGTGTCTCAATAGAGCTTGAACACCATCAAGGTAGAACGTTCTCTCAGTACGCCGAAGCTCATCATGCTCATTAAAACTGTATGATAATGTGTGAAAGTTTAGACTTATGGATCAGCTCCTTCATTCTCTGGTTATTGGATTCAATTTAAAGACTTTTATTGAATCTCCCTCAGCTCTGCTTCCTCGTGACCATTATTAAGCGATGATGTATAAAGATGAAGAAGAAGCTGTGTGTGTGTGTGTGTGTGTGTGTGTGTGTGTGTGTGTGTGTGTGTGTGTGTGAGAGAGAGAGAGAGAGCTGGTCAGCTGTCTATCCTGAGTGAGACACACTAGAGCGGGACGTTTACTAGCGTGAGGCTAAAGGCCAGCTGTACTGCGTTTACGAGTTTCCTACAGCTCTGAGAAAACCTGAGAAGGAATTCAACGAATTCAAGTTTTATTAGCAAATATAAAATCTAAGTGTTTTCTCTTTATGCTGTGATTCAGGTCAGAGCTGAATGGTGTATTCAGGTTTCAGACATGGGGTGGCAAAGTGGGGGCAAGAGCCTGCCTCGGGGTGGCCACCTGGGGTTACGTCTGCAGATTGTTTAATTTGTTCCTCAGCGAAAAATAAACAACCAGATATAGACATCACTGTACCATCTGGAGGTGATAAACACACACAGCTGAGGCGGTCCATGGGTTCCCTCTACCACCCTGTGCCCAGAATCATCAACCCTAGTGCTGGAGAAGCTCTGAGCAGGACCCATGGAGAGTGAGGAATGAAGGAACTGATTCTGAAACTCATCCTTCTCATAGCTGTTTAAAATCAATGGACCTTAAGATTTTCCTTCTGGACTGAGATGTTCTGGGTAAGTCCATGTAGACGTGGAACACATACGGAAGGCTGTGATCCTTCAACTTCCTGAGGAACCATTGAGTGTCAGTTCCAGTTCCAGGTGATAAAGTATTAGCACTCCACTATCTCACCTGCTAGAGAACGAAAAGAGATTAAAGATTGCAGAGGTGGCGTTCGGTCCTGTAGGACCTGGAGAACGTTCTGCACCGAGTTAGTGCAGAGCGATGGAGGTGATTCTATAGAAGACAGGAATGTTATTCTGTGACTCGAGCAGGGGTTTCACACTTAAAAAGCATGTGTGTGTGTGTGTGTGTGTGTGAGGTTCCAAAGCTAACAGGGAATGTTATTAGAGTGTTAGTTGAAAGAAGGTTTCGGCTGTGAGGTTACAGAAACAACATCCCTACAATGTTCTAGAAACATCTGCTCAGTGGTTTGGTCATGCTGGAGCTTTCCAAGTGGAAAAAAAACAACAAAACTGTATGAGGTAAGTGTGTGTGTGTGTGTGTGTGTGTGTGTGTGGGGTGGAGGTGGGGGGGGGGGGGGGGGGGGGGGGGGGGGGGGGGGGGGGGGGGGGGGGGGGGGGGGGGGGGGGGGAGTGTAGTGGGCAGCATGATCACCGCAGATGAAAATAAAATTGAATATAGAAAGGATAAAACATCTGGCAAACACACACACACACACACACACACACACACACACACACACACACAGGCAGTTTGCTATTTCTAGTTGACCTGTTTTAATTTTATTGAGCTGATTAGAGATGATAGATTTATTAATCTCCCAATAAATTTCACATTCAGAATAGAGCGAGAGCTTGAGTTAATAAATAATGAATGTGTGTGTGTGCGCGCGCGCGCGCGTGTGTGTGTGTGTGTGTGTGTGTGTGTGTGTGTGTGTGTGTGTTTAAAAGGCCTGTTTTAATAGAAGATTTTGCGTCTGGACGTCTGGAGTTTGTTTCTTAATTCAGCCGTTTGCCCTCAATGTTCACATCTGGCACCCAGTCACGCGCTCACACACACACACACACACACACACACACACACACACACACACACACACACACACACACACACTGTACAGTAAAATATGTAACATGGTCTAAACCTCCTATAGATAAAACTTCCTCTTCCTCTTGTGTTCTCTCTCTGGTTGTATATTACGCTGTTGTTTGTTGTCATGGCAACATCATCATTGCAAAGAAAAGACACAGTGATGAAGTGATAACGATCATAATCATCACAAGTTAACTGTCACGTTATACAACACACACACACACACACACACACACACACACACACACACACACACACACACACACACACACACACACACACACACACACACACACACAAGCCCTTGATGTCGGATGTTTGGAATTCTTGCTGTGTCCTGTCAGGCCGTGTCAAACAACTGAACAACCACTTATCATTTATCAATGTGTAACTGCAAGTGTGTGCATGTGCAGCATTGTGTGTGTGTGTGTGTATGTGTGTGTAATTCATTATTAGATCATTATTATTAAATATTGTACCTAAGCAATCACAGCTATTTCGTGTAATAAAGTTGTTCTTTTTTGTTTTCCTTTAATAATAATAATAATAATAATTTTCAGTCATGTTTTATGGATTGATAACTTTCTTCTTGTCTGTTATTAATGTTCCTGTCCGTCTCTTATTCAGCCGATCCTGTAGATGTCTTGAAGATACTTGAGCTGTCTGACTCCATGGAGGGCGTGTCCCTGGAGGCGGGGTTTTGCACCAACAGACGGGGCAAAGAGGAAGTAGATCTGGCCTACAAGATCGACAAGAAAATACAGATCAGTGTTCCAACACGACAACTGTTTCCTGGTATGTTGTGGCTTGCACGTGTGGACACACACACACACACGGACACACACAGACACACACACACACACACACACACACACACACACACACACACACACACACACACACACACACACACCAGGACAAACTAATGATATAGTGATGTAAGGATGCTTCATACTTTATTGGGAGTACGTGTATATAATTTGAGTAAAAGTAACACAGAGGCAACAAAATGAGGATGACGAGTAGAACATAAACACAATTTAGGCACAATACAACAGAAATAGTGTGAAATGGAGAGGAGTTGATACACTGCAAGGCAAACATCACGCACAAGGTAGTGTCTTAAAAAATATAACAAATCAATTAAAACAAACACACAAAATATAACAGAAGGGAATAATAATAGAACACTCCAGAATTTAGTAATAAATAACATCAGACACAGAACGCGATGGGACAATAAACACATACACAGAACTAACAATTTAACAGAATAGAACGGATTTACAATCATTATAACCAGATAATACCATTCAATACAACACAATAGAATAACATACAATAAAATAAATAAACACAACACAACAGTAAATTACTATTTTTGAAAGAATAATAATAATAAAGAATAGAACACAAAAACAAAGATTATAAAAAATATGATGGGGTTACTGTACATAAAAGATAAACAGAGCACCGAAAACAAAATACAAACCACTAAAATCAAACAAAACTGTCCAAAAAAAAGTGCACAGAAAACAAAATACAAACCACTAAAAAAACTAAATACAGAGTACTGAAAACAAAATTCAGAGCAAAGTAAACAAAATACAGAGCACTGAAAACAAAATAAACTGTACAAAAAAATAAAGTGCACAGAAAACAAAATACAAACCACTAAAAAAATAATAAATACAGAGTACTGAAAACAAAATTCAGAGAAAAGTAAACAAAATACAGAACACTAAAAACAAAATAAACTGTACAAAAAAATAAAGTGCACAGAAAACAAAATACAAACCACTAAAACATTTTATACAAAGTTCTGAACACAAAATTCAGAGCAAAGTAAACAAAATACAGAGAAAAGTAAACAAAATACAGAACACTAAAAACAAAATAAACTGTACAAAAAAATAAAGTGCACAGAAAACAAAATACAAACCACTAAAAAAAAAAAATACAGAGTACTGAAAAGAAAATTCAGAGCAAAGTAAACAAAATACAGAGAAAAGTAAACAAAATACAGAACACAAAAAACAAAATAAACTGTCCAAAAATGTGCACAGAAAACAAAATACTAACCAGTAAAAAAAAAAAAAATACAGAGCAAGAAGCTTCATTACAATTTTGAACAAAACTGAATGAAACAGAGGCAGCATGGTGGTGTACTGGTTAGTGGTCCGGGTTTGATTCCCGTCTCTGTGTGCATGGGGTTTGCATGTTCTCCCTCGTGCTTGGTGGGTTTCCTCTGGGTACAAACAGTCCCACAGTCCAAAGACATGTAGATTAGGCTAATTGGCGATCACAAATTACCTTCCATATAAGCAGTTGTGTCTTTTTTTTAAATCAGTCACTGATCAGTGCTGTGCTGCCGGCCCAGATCTGCGCCGCTTAAAGGCTTAATATGAGATTAAAACAAATAAAGATTGTTAAGCCTATTTCTAGACAAATTTTACAAATTCAAATTTCTTGTTCTTCTACTTGCAGATGAATTCACTTCCTTAAAGAAATAAATGCTTAGAACTTGCAAAATTATCTACCAATATTCTTTGGTAGATAATTCTTTAAAATTGGTCTAGAAACAGGTTTACTAATCTTATATTTTGTTTGTGTTCTACCAGATTTAAGATTTTTCCACTTGCTCAGAATTCACTTTTTGTGTGTGGAAAACAAAACAAGATCATAACAAAATAGATTGAACTGAAATAGAATTGAACAGAAGTGTGGTGTAGAAGACAACAGAATGCATAAGTCATTCACAACGAAGAACACAATTAAAGAGAATAGAATAAAACAGAAGAGTGATGTAGCCTTGCTGAGGGAGCTCGTCCCCCTGAATGATGAGTTGGAGGAGGGCAGTACACAGTACAGTATGTCCATACTCTGCATAGAGTGATTAAATACGCAGGGATCCATGATTGTCTCAGTTCACGTGAGTATTCCACATGTGTGCTTACAGACTCCGAGTTTCCGGTCGATTTCTCTGTGATGGCGACGGTGCGAGCTCATCGAGGTGCTCAGTGTTTCCTGTTAAGTTTGTATGACAGTGAGGGGGTGCAGCAGCTGGGGCTCGAGCTCGGCCGCTCGCCCGTCTTCCTGTATGAAGATCACGAGGGACAACCCAGCCCTGACCTCTACCCCGTCTTCAAAAAGGTCAACCTAGCCGACGGCAAGTGAGTCAACCCCCTGAAAAAACTTAAGATGTGATAAAAGTTGGTGGAAAATGATCAGCAGAAACAAATGCAGTGGCCATGCAGACTAACCCTCAGGGGTTCTGCAGAAGGTCTTTGAACATCAATGCTCCTTAAGAGGTCTTTAGGTCATCTCCAAGAAAAATAAGGTACTAGTACTTACTCTGTAGAGATGCTCTAAAAATTAATTTACACTATTGTGAGGCTTGAAAATAGTCTGTGAAATTGAATTTGTCTGTGATGTTTGCATTTTTAGCTTTAATTCAATTTTATTTCATTTGAATTTTTATAGCGCTTTAAACTATTTTCATTGGCGCAAAGCAGCTTTACACAACCCTAAGAATAGGATTCACCCCCAATAGGTTTGTAATCTGCATGGTCCTGAAGACAACCTGCAGTCTAACCTGTCCCCGGTGGGAATGTAGAATAATGTAACTGGTTCCTCTGGAAAGTTAAACACTATACACTTGAATGGAAAACCTGCACATGTTTTTCTGTCTAGGATGTGTGTTCCCTTCATGGATCAGTCATCAAAAGATTGTTAAGAAATACTGAATCTAGTGTCTAAGATGTTTGAGGATACCCTACATAGCTTGTACCAGTTAGAAAGCTTGGCACTATTGCAGTACATACTATATATTAGCAAGGGAATATATCTGTATATGTATTAGACTAATCTAACTAGACATGATGATTTGATTCTACTTGTAGTTATGTAAAACTGTGGCCACCTCCAGTGTCCTGGTTTGATTCCTGCCTCTGGTCTGTGTGCATGTTCTCCCCATGCTTGGTGGGTTTTCCCTGGGTACTCTGGTTTCCTCCCACAGTCCAAAGACTGGAAGATTAGTCTTATCGGCATTCCCAAATTGCCTGTAGTGTGTACAATACAATGGGTGTAAATACAGTGGTCACCATTGGCCTCCATAGTCCCTAGTTAGACTACAAATATTACTAGATGGACGAATGTAAAAGAAACCAGGCTATTCAAAGTTGATGTGTATAAATTGCAAGTCAAGAAGGCATTTTCCCTGGATTTTCCTGGTTTGGAGGTTGGGAATTACAAGTTGCAACATGTTTCTCAGTGATAGCATATCAAGTGCACTACACACAAAATACAGTGGAACCTCAGATTGCGAGTAACTCGGTTTTCGAGTGTTCCGCACGACGAGCAAATATTTTAAATACATTTTGACTTGAAAAACGAGCATGTCTTGGTTTACGAGTGCCGTGTTTTTTGACACTGACACACACACACACACACACACACACACACACACACACACACACACACTGCTCCACACAGAAACTCTGCTCCTCGCGATTCTTTTCAAAGGTAAGGTGCTGGTTCAGTTGTTTGTTTTTTTTTTTACTTTACAGCAGTAATTCCGTTAGTCTGCATGCGAGTGTCATTAGAGAGATTTCTTTTTTCCTGTTAAAACAGTGTTTCCGTTGTGTGTGTGTTTGTTGTGAAACTTAAAAAGCGAGGTGGGGGGAGGAGTTTATCTGTGTAAGATGAGGCGAGGGAAGGGGCTAATTCCACACACACACACACACACACACACACACAAATACACGGTGCTTGCGAGCACAAACGGAAACACTTATCTGTTTGGATTTATTTTAACTTTTAAGGTAAAGTGCAGGTTAATTTGTTTTATTTTTACTTTATATATTGTATTAATTATTTTTCTGTATTAATTTTTTGGGGCTGTGGAACGAATTATTGGAGTTTTCATTATTTCTTATGGGAAGATTTGATTTGGTTTACGAGTGTTTTGGAACATGAATTATGTTAAGTTCTACTGTAGAAGCAAAAGGCAACTAGATGGGGTTGGAATGAGGAGGTAAAATGACCTTGAGCAGACAGGGGAGGGTGCTCTGATGTGCTTTCAAATGAGGGACCTGTGCCTCTTTTACTAATTGTAGTACACTTGTTCCCAGTCTGGTATGTTTAATTAGTGTGAACACTGTGTTCTGTGCCTCAGAATCAACAACGTTTGTTTGGGTCCATTTGAAATGTTCATGAGTACTCAGCATCGTTCTCACGCACTGATAACAGCCATAATGATTTAATGTCACTCCAATGATGGGAGAAGATGATTTAAAGTCAAAGAAGGGAAGGCATTGTCTTTGGATTTACCTGGACCTTGGGTCAAATGCACCATATTTATAAGGTCTAGTGATCCATGTGCAGTATATTTGGTCTCACACTATGAATGTCAAAGGTTAGTGGGTTTTAAAATGATATGAATATGAGGACATAGAGAAGTATGAGTATGGGAATAAATGAGGTGGGAATGAACAGGAAAAATGACCATAAGCAGCTAGGGAAGTGTGTACTGTACTGTGAAAAACGTGTAGCATACTTCATGAATCAACAACTTGTGTTTGTGTCTGTTTGAAATGACACAAGACATGAATTCTTGATGGATTTTCCAATGCATCTTCCAATGCATTTTGTGTTTACTGATGGATCTCAGCCCAACTGGGAGCTTACCACCACCTTGTACACAATTGTACTTGGGTCCAGATCAACAATACTAATGATGTTTAATGCTGAATGGTGGTGGAGCGCTGACTGTACTCAGGGATGGTAGAAAGCCCTCATACCTAATATGAAAACACTCTTAAACAAAAGGCTTACTATGTTAAAGGATCTTCAAGTTTCCAGAAAATGCAGCTTATTTCTGTTGCTGATGCACAGCTTTAGGGGGAACAGGGGCTATTTTGAAATCATGTCTTCACTTGTTATATACAAAGAGCAATGTACAGTGCATAACTCCTGCATTCAAATTCTTTACTGTAAGTCACATTACTGTGCAAACATCACAAAGACACACAAGGCAGGTAATGTATAGGAAATGTAAGTCAAAAGCAGAAGCTGGAGGCAAACTGTAGCTCATGCTCAGATGTTATACCTGTTGGAATACTATACTGGACTACTTCCTGTATGGTAGTCAGGTTTGGTCCATGAAGCTTGTCCAGACGGACAATGTGAAAATGGTTAACTGGGACTGGAATAACACAGGAACCTGTGTGAGATGTTTGACCACATGGAAGTCAGAGAGAAGCTTCTCACAGAAGGATTTAAAGTGATGCTTTTATTGAATGAAAGCAAGTAGAGAGAGACAAAGACAAATCTTCACTGGCTGCACACTGATTAAACCAAACTTTTGACGTTTAACCACAAGGTAATTGAACGGGAGGTTGTGGACCTTCCTGTTCCATATAAATCTCCAAAATTAGTCAGGTAATAATTCCAGGAATTGGTACTGTTACTGAACTTCGTCCCTTGTAGTAGTGTCAACGGGTTCAGGAAGCTATGCCAGAGGGAAAATGTGAGAAACTGCCAGCTGCCTTCTTACCTGCCAAGTTTGGGAGGGTGGTATGGAATAGGACAATCCATCAATGTGAAGCTTGGTGTTATACACCTGTCTCAGGTAACACAGATACGCTTAAACAGTTGACTGAGTGTTTTCACACTGCCCTTCTGACCAAACATCCTGAACCCAAGGAGACTTCACATACAGGAAGTAGTTCAGTACCAAGGTATTCCAGCAAGTCTGGCAAGGTGATACGGAATGGAAAGAGCCTCCAGCTTTACCTTGTGTTTCCCACAAGTTTTGTCTTGCAATTTTCTAGGAAACGTGTCGTTTCAGTTGCAGCTTGCAGACGCTTCTATCCTTTGACCTCTGACCTTTCAGGTGGCACAGGCTGGCATACAGTGTGGAGGGGAAGACGGTCACACTCTACCTCGACTGTAAAAAGGTCACGACCCTTGACCTCCCCAGAGGCGACGACCCCAAAATCAGCACAGAAGGGGTTACGGTGTTTGGAAGACGACTGCTGGAGGAGGAAGTGTTCGAGGTGTGTGATATATTAAGAGTGTAATATTAAATTACATCAGTCCTCCTGCGTGTTCACACTCGCCTCCATGGACTGAGACACTCGTGTGTGTGTGTGTGTGTGTGTGTGTGTGTGTGTGCATTACAGGGTGAGATCCAGCAGCTGTTAATCGTCCCAGACCCCAGTGCAGCAGCAGATTACTGTCAGAACTACATCCCTGACTGTGACTCCGCCCTCTCGTATAGCCTGTTACTGGACCCTGAGGAGGTAGCTCAGCCCATTACGACTCACGACATATGAACAATACAGGAATATAGTTCTGACAAAGGTTTATGATGCTTTATTGTGCTTATAAACCTTGTATTCATTATCTCTCTCTCTGTCTCTATCTCTCTCATGCTCTCTTGCTATCATTATCTGCCAATTTGTCTCTCTTTCTGTCTCTCTCTTTGTCTCTATACGTTAGTCCCCTTCTCTCTCTCTCTCTCTCTCTCAGTTCAGTTCAGTTCAGCTTCATGGTGTGGCTCATCAGCTTCATGCCTCTGTAGTTGCTGCAGCTCTGCACATCTCCATTGTCCTTAAAAATTGGAACTAAAAGACATTGTGTCTCACGCTGTGTTTCATTGTCTCTCAAGCCCTTGCCAGTGGGGTCTTCTCCTAACACATATTTTGCGGTGAAGGCAGCAGTGGGTTCTTCTCCTAAAATTATCCAGCAGGTCCAGGTGCTGCTGTAAGCTGTGTTCAGCAGGAGACAGCAGCACCAGGTCGTCTGCATAGAGATGAAATGTGACTTATGGAACTTTAGATTGTTCCAGCAAAACCGCTCACTCGTTCATGTAAATATTGGACAGATTTGGACTCAGACTGCAGCCCTGTCTCACCCCACGCCCTGTCTCACCCCACGCCCTGTCTCACCCCACACCCTGTCTCACCCCACACCCTGTCTCACCCCACACCCTGTCTCACCCCACACCCTGTCTCACCCCATGCCCTGTCTCACCCCACACCCTGTCCCATCCCATACCCTGTCTCACCACATGCCCTGTCTCACCCCACACCCTGTCCCATCCCACGCCCTGTCTCACCCCACACCCTGTCTCACCCCACACCCTGTCTCACCCCACGCCCTGTCTCACCCCACACCCTGTCTCACCCCATGCCCTGTCTCACCCCACACCCTGTCCCATCCCACGCCCTGTCTCACCCCACGCCCTGTCTCACCCCACGCCCTGTCTCGCCCCATGCCCTGTCTCACCCCATGCCCTGTCTCACCCCACACCCTGTCTCACCCCACACCCTGTCTCACCCCACACCCTGTCTCGCCCCATGCCCTGTCTCACCCCACACCCTGTCTCACCCTATGCCCTGTCCCACCCCACGCCCTGTCTCACCCCATGCCCTGTCTCACCCCACACCCTGTCTCACCCCACACCCTGTCTCACCCCACACCCTGTCTCGCCCCATGCCCTGTCTCACCCCACACCCTGTCTCACCCTATGCCCTGTCCCACCCCACGCCCTGTCTCACCCCACGCCCTGTCTCACCCCACACCCTGTCTCACCCCCTCCATGCTTTCTCTCACCCCACACTTGTTTCTGTTTATTGTTCAGACAGATGAAGTTGATAATATTGTATACTTTACCTCCTGTACCGCTTTTAAAAATAATCCTGTGTGCCAAATTAAATCAAATGCTTTTTAAAATTCAGGAAACATGCAAATATTTTGATTAGGGTCTGTCTGTATCTCTTGTCGTCTCTCTTGCAGTCTGCGTATTGGTCTCTCACTCTCTCTCTCCCCCTCTCTCTCTCAGTTTTGGCTCTGGTTGATTTTAGTGTTAAACATGATGTCACATTTTCCTTGCCAGAAGAACGGGCATGTGTGTACCTGTACGTCTATAAACAGTCGTACAGTGTGTGTGTGTGTGTGTGTGAGCGTGTGTGAGCGTGTGTGAGCGTGTGTGCGTGTGTGTGTGTGTGTGTGTGTGTGTGTGTGTGTGTGTGTGTGTGTGTGTGTGTGTGTGAGTGAGTGTGTGTGAGTGAGTGTATGTGTGTGTGTGTATTGCCTATAGATACAGTTTTTATGATTTACTCTCTCAACACGTGACAGCTATTTTTAAAGCAGCAGCATGACTGAGTTTTTATTAAAATTACTGCAGAATTTTGTTTATTTCCACTTATTAAGTTATAATAATGTTGTATTAGATTTGAAACAGAGTTACTCCTGAACGCTCTAAAATAATACACTACTGTAAATACTGTAAATTAACTTCAGCAATAAAATTACGTTTCAGGAAATCTGCACAGATCTCGTTTCATCTTTTCCTGCCGGTCTAGAGGTACTGTTGAGTTATAAGACTTGTTGCTATGACGACACGTGTTTAGGTGCAGAAAGCTCCCAGGAAGCAGGCTGTCGAGGAATACGACGACCTCTACAGTGACCTGTCAGTTTCCACAGTTACGGCTGAACCCAACGCCAGCGAGTATGAGGTGAGTTGATGAAGTCACGGCTCCTTCATAGAGCATGTGATAATTAGAGCAGGAAGCTGATCGAGGAATCAAATCACATGTTATTTAATTATAGAAACTTGGAAATGTTAAAAAGTCTCAAATCAAAGATTTTCATAAAAAATATATCAGAGTTTTTTCAAAAATATATTCATAAATACAAACACATTCCACAAATACACTAATTTATTATTATTACTTCTTCTCCTTGTGAATTTATTTGGAGTTTGTGTTTTACTGCCACCTACTGGACTGGAGCAGAAGATTATTGGAGGCTGGATTGTTACTCTGTACAAATTGTTTATACATCAACAGCATGAGTTACACAACATTTTTGAGTTGATTGGATACGTTTGGTAGGTTTAGTATTTTACAATCTGTAATGAAATCCACTCCCCAGTCTTCCCATGATTCACAGCTCTAATGAACACTAATTGGAGTGGATAAGTGGGATGGTTATTTCCTCCACAGGTTATTTTAATGTACTTCTGAAGTTCTTCTGACATTCTTGAGAAGCATCACTATAGGTTTCATGAAGTTTTTCAAAAAGTTGTCCTGATGTTCTCCCTAAACTCTGTTACAGTTCTTCTGTACTTTGCTTAAAATTATCTTGAAATTCTGAAAGGTTTTTGTAAAGTTCTCTTTATTTTTTCTTTTGTGAATTCTCATATAATTCTCCTGAACTTGTCCTCAAATTCATGCTCCTTAAATTCTTCTAAAGCTTTTCTGAACTTATCCTAGTTTTGTTCGAACACTCCGTTAAAGTTCTCCTAAAGTTTTTCTAAAGCTCCTATGAAGTTCTCTTGAAGCTCTCCGGTGTGTTTTAGTTTGTTCTTAACATTAAGATATTTTTTCTAGGTTGTGGAATACGAGGAGGTGGATAACAGGACGGAGTACGTGGTGAGAGATTATGAGGAATATGAGGAGTATGAGGAGTATGAGGATCGCTATGGACCAGCCACCAGAAATGAAAACGACCTCTGGAATGGACGAGTACTTCATTTTATAATCCCTCTGCATTTCATATGTCCATCAGATAGTCCATGGTCATCTAATTAAATCTCTCTGTCTATCTCTATCTCTCCATCTCCTCATCCCTCGATCCTCCAATGTCTCCAGACACCTGCAGAACCACAGAAAGGAGAAAAGGGAGAACCTGGCATGTTTTTAGAGGTGTGTTTGTGTGTAGGCTTAAAAAATGTCAAGTGTATTTTTTAAAAGAAAGAAAGAAAAAAGATCACACATTCCCATCATCCACTGCTAATGACATCATCATCATCATCATCATCATCATGGAGTACCCCAGCTATTTGTTTTTTACAACTGTAACAAATATTAAAGTTTTCTGTCATTGAGTGCAGGGGTGCCAATATATACAATATGGTATAACCAAATAATATTTAAAAACCTATTTCTAGATTAAAGCTGACCGAACTTGCCACGCCCTGATCTAGGGGAACGTTTTGAGTTTTCTCACTATGTGTGTTTCAATAAAAATCAGCCGACTATGTTATATATTCCCAACTCTTTAAAGTAGCCACGCTGTGCTTTGACGCCGACTCTGCTCAGCCTCATGAGCCACGACCCTCAGCCTTCACTTATTCAGGACCCGTCTGTTATCTGTGCTGTGTCTCTGCTGTCCAGTGAGAGTCTGAGAGGTGAAAGGTCAGAGAGGAGTCAGGTGGAGACTCTCAAGTTGGACGCTAGCTTGAGCTCCTGACAGCACTGTGTTTCAGCTTAATTAAGCAAATAACAATAACAAGACTCGTTACAGTGTGTGACATCATTAAGGCACTAAACTGAAAGCGGAAGATGAAGTTATTACTCTGTGATTACTGTTATTGCTCTCAGAGCCAAAATTTAACTTTTTAAATTTTGATTATGTTTCAGTTTTCATATAAGTGAGAATGTAACTGTTGATTTGTTCTCTGGAACTGCACAGGGAACCGTGATTGAAGGACCCCATGGTTACCCAGGCCCTGAGGTAATGACTGTGTGTGTGTGTGTGTGTGTGTGTGTGTGTGTGTGTGTGTGTGCAATCAACACACTTGTCTCAGCACGTGTACATACATGTGTGGGTATGTGTGTCCTTCTGCATGTGTGTACTGTATACTCTGTGTGTGTGTGTGTGTGTGTGTGTGTGTGTGTGTGTGTGTGTGTGTGTGTGTGTAAGACAGTAATACAGTATTTTCTGCTCTCCCCCGCAGGGCCCACCTGGGGAACCTGGGCCAATGGGACCACCAGGACCAAGAGGAGATCCAGGAGAACTGGTACACACACACACACACACACACACACACACACACACACACACACACACACACACACACACACTATATGTTTAATAACTCTCTTTCTCTTTCTCAGGGTCCTCCTGGTCTGCCGGGTCTGGCAGGTGCTGATGGGATTCGGGGACCACCAGGGACATTTTTATTGTTACCGGTGTGTGTGTGTGTGTGTGTGTGTGTGTGTGTGTGTGTGTGTAAGTTAAGGAGATAGAGTGAAAGACAGAGAGAAAGATTTATACATGAAGGTCACTGTTGCTTGCAGTACATAGTATTTACCACCAGAGGGTGACAAACAAATTATATTAATAATATGTTACAAAAAGTTAGTTATGTTCTTGTGGAGTTTGTGCTTCTGTTTTTGTTCAGTGTTGCAAGCAAACCCACACACGGCTCTATAAAACGTCCCAGCAGGATGTTAATAAACCAAACGGTCTACAGAAAAATCAACAAAAAACCCTTTCTCATGATCTTCTCTGAAATTTCTTATTCTCTTTATTACTTTACATTAAAAACAAGAGCGTGATGTCATCAGTGCTTTGCTTACACTTCCAACGTCAAAGTTTAGTTTTTTTCTTAGGGTGGTTTAATAATGTTTTTTTTTCTGATATAAAAGCTATACTATATATGGCACTGGCACTATAGTCCATGAAATAAAAGGTGTAAACACCAACTTCACAACAATTTATTCAAATATTAGTACAAAAATGATCTGAATATTTAATATAAATACAACAATTAACATTATACTTTGGCTGCAATTTGCACGCGCAAATACTCACCTGCTTGGATGCTTGAATATCTATGTCTTGAATATAACTATGTCTGTCTGTCTGTCTGTCTGTCTGTCTGTCTCTCTCTCTCTCAGTTCCAGTCTGGAGGAGATGGCCATAAAACACCAGTGATTTCAGCTCAGGAAGCTCAAGCTCAGGCGATTCTCCAGCACGCCAAGGCAAGACAACACACACATCATATACAGCACATTAGACAACAGGCAAAACACACTTTGGCTAAACAACACATTTACAAAAAAAACATTAGTAATCAGTTACAGTGGCTAAAATCCACTCCATCAGTCCAACATACTAACAGCTGTTACTGCAGCTGTATGTACTACTCTGAAGGGGGTGAATACTTATGCAAGGAATTTTTTAATCAGTTTACATAATTAATTTTGCCGCAAAAAAGAAGAAAAAACAAGCTAAAAGAAGAAAAAACATCCTGTGTAAGAGTCAGCCATGATCCAGTGTGTGTGTGTGTGTGTGTGTGTGTGTGTGTGTGTGTGTGTGTGTGTGTGTGAGACTCTTTGTCCTGAGTCACTTGTTTACTTTTCTTATATCCTCATAAATCCTGGGCCATTATGTGGAATTTTATTGTGTGTGTGTGTGTGTGTGTGTGTGTGTGTGTGTGTGTGTGTGTGTGTGTGTGTGTGTGTGTGTGTGTATCAGCTGTCTCAGAAAGGACCTCCAGGACCACTAGGACTTACAGGACGACCAGGTCCACTGGTGAGAGTCCCAATTTGTTGATCATTTATTTATTATATTCTTTTTTTTTTAAAACCTGATTTCATTTTTTTTTTCAAAAAGACAGTAAATTTGCGAGTTGTGCTGCTGAAAATGTTACTATTGTTTTTTTTTTTGTTGTTGTTTTTTACATTATGTGTCTCCTGTGTGCGGTGGTAAAATCGTTGCTTTCTACTAATTGTTTCATTGTTTTTGCCCCTAAGCCCCTTTTCAACTCTAGAGTGTGTTATAACCCAGTGGCACCAGGGACCTTTGTTAGAATTAAAATATTTTAAGGTCAGCAGAAGATTATAATGGCAGCAGTAGCATTCATAATGGCAGCAGTAACAGTTGTTATATGATGGCAGCAGTAGAGTATAATGGCAGCAGTAGATTATAATGGCAGCAGTAGGTTATAATGGCAGCAGTAACAGTTGTTATATGATGGCAGCAGTAGAGTATAATGGCAGCAGTAGCATTCATAATGGCAGCAGTAACAGTTGTTATATGATGGCAGCAGTAGAGTATGGCAGCAGTAGAGTATAATGGCAGCAGTAGAGTATAATGGCAGCAGTAACAGTTGTTATATGATGGCAGCAGTAGAGTATAATGGCAGCAGTAGAGTATAATGGCAGCAGTAACAGTTGTTATATGATGGCAGCAGTAGAGTATAATGGCAGCAGTAACAGTTGTTATATGATGGCAGCAGTAGAGTATAATGGCAGCAGTAGAGTATAATGGCAGCAGTAGAGTATAATGGCAGCAGTAGAGTATAATGGCAGCAGTAACAGTTGTTATATGATGGCAGCAGTAGAGTATAATGGCAGCAGTAGAGTATAATGGCAGCAGTAGAGTATAATGGCAGCAGTAGATTATAATGGCATCAGTAACAGTTGGTGTATTCAGGCAGCAGTTATAATGGTAATGGTATAGCAGGTAAAGCAGTTATAATGGAAGCAATATATAATAATGACAACAAAAGCGATCAGCTTGTTTAAGTAAACTAATTATGTGTTGTAAACCTACTTTATTTTTGGCATTTCAGCTTTGGTGTATTTTATGTAGCTCTTGTAGCCCTTTTTCACCAGTGATCTTTGTGATCGTTGAAATATGTTTTCTTTTTACCTGAAGGAAACTTCTAATTGAAACCAATTCACAACCTGGATTATTATTTTGTTAAAACCCTTTTTTTGATTTTCTCAGGGTGCACCAGGGTCAAGGGGACTGAAAGGAGAAACTGGTCTGCCTGGACCAACGGTAGGGTCTCTGTTTTCATTTGCTTCACATTAAAATAGTGCACGCATTCTGTAATGAGTCGCCTGAGAACATTAATTTAGAGAATGCATAAATCTCTGTAGATGTTTCAGATTGATCTTTCTCTATTTCTGTCTCTCTCTCACACAGGGTTCACGTGGGATGCCTGGCAGCGCAGGACCAAATGGCAAACCAGGAAAACGGGTACAACATATATAGCTAATCATGTACCTTGTTACGAGCAACCGAACGATAAACAGAACAGCCTTAGCAGTTAGCCTGTGTAGCATGGACCATGGGTGACGTCGTGAAGGGTTTGAGTTGTGAGGTATGAAATACTGGATGGATCCAGAGCGCGCAGGCAGCTGGAGCCGGTAGGTGACAAGGTTGATGCGGAGGGTGACACGGTAGGGACCGATGAATCTTGGTGCAGGTTCTTTGTGGACAGCCACACTTTGTCACCTACGTGGTACAATGGTCCCAGAGGGTGTCGACGGCGATGTTGCATGGTGTAGCGGGTGTTGGCACGTTGGATGGCTTCCTTGGCTAGGATCCACGACTGTCGACACCTGCGGCCCAACTGTTGGGCCGAGGGTATCTCAACCTCTGGTTCTTGATGTTCAAACATCAGAGGTTGGAAACCCTGGCATACCTCAAAGGGGCTTAACTTGGTGGCGGAGGAAACATGAAGGTTGTAGGAAAGTTCTGCCCAGATGAGGTAGCGGGCCCAGGAGCGTTGACTGTTCACAATCTCAGGTAGCGCTCCAGTTGTTGGTTGGTCCGTTCCGTCTGACCATTAGTCTGTGGATGGTAATCTGATGAGAGACTGCAGGTGGAATTGATCAGACAGCAGAAGGCCTTCCAGAACTGTGCAGTGAACTGGGGCCCCCTGTCCGAGACGATGTCCTTGGGGAACCCATGCAAGCAGACTACGTGCTCTAAAATCAGCTCGGCTGTCCTCTTAGCTGATGGGAGTTCGGCGAGGGCTACCAGGTGCACAGCCTTAGAGAACTGATCCACAATGGTCAAGATGTTATTCCCTCGGAGACCGGCAGGCCCGTGATGAAGTCAATGGCAATGTGTGTCCAGGGCCGCCGGAGAACAGGAAGTGGTTGGAGTTCCCCGGGTGTCAGTTGTTTGGTGTCCTTGGCCCTCGCACACACTGGGCACGCCTGGATGAACTTGTCGATGTCCTTGGACAAAGATGCCTACCAGAAGGCGCGCTGCACATACTGTAGGGTCGCTGCATGTCTGGGTGTCCCGATAGAGGGGTGGAATGTCCCCACTGGATGATCTCTGTCTGGGTGTTCCTAGGTACGTAGAGTCGTCCAGGTGGCATGCCTGCTGGTTCGTTCTCTGTGGCTTGTGCTTGGCGAACCCTCATCTCCAGTTCCCAACGTAGTGGGGCAATGATCTTGGAGGGGGGAAGAACAGGCGCGGGGTTCGCCAGGCACAAGCGTCTTCCTCGTACTGTCGGGAGCGTGTGTCAGCCTTGGTGTTCTTCGACCTTAGGCGGTATGATAGGTGGAAGTCATAATGTTCAAAGAACAGAGTCCACCACGCCTTCCTTGGGTTTAGTTGTTTGAGGTTACGGATGGTGATGAGATTCCTCCAATGCCCACTTTATGGTCCCCTACCCCGTATCGCTGCTGAGTGGGGTCAAATTTTTTGGAGAAGAAACTACAAGGGTGTAGTTTCTGGTCTGGACATCTTTGGAAGAGAACACATCCGAAGCGTCCAACTCCACAACAAACGGTTTGTGTGCATCTGAGTGGAGAAGAACTGGGGCGATGGTGAATCGACGGCAGAGCTTGTGGAAGGCGGAGATTGCGGTAGAGTTGAGTTGGAAGTGAGGAGACGAGGTCCGAGTCAGAGTGGTTAATGGTGCGGCAACCGTACTGTAGTCCCGGATAAAGCGACGATAGAAGTTCGCAAACCCAAGAAGCCATTGAAGCTGTCTGAGAGTCTTGGGTAGGGGCCAATGACGTTCAACTTCTATCTTCTGCAGGTCCATGGCCACACCCTGGGACGAGATGACAAAACCCAGGAACGTGGTGGAGCACTCGTGAAAAGCGCATTTCTCCAACTTACAGTACAGCTGGTGAGCGAGCAGTCTCTTAAGAACCGCTCTGACGTGTTGAACACGTTCTTCAATGGTGCGAGAGTAGATAAGGATATCATCCAGGTAGATGAATACCCATTGGCCCAACATGTCCCGGAGAATGTCATTGATGAAATGTTGAAAAGCTGCTGGTGCATTACAAAGACCAAATGGAATTCGGAACTCTCATAATGTCCAGTGGGGGTGATGAATGTCTTCCACTCATCGCCCTCTCTGATACACACCAAGTTGTAGGCGTTGCGGAGGTCCAACTTTGTAAAAATGGAGGCACCAGAGAGGGTGTCCAGGGCAGAGTTGGTAAGAGGCAATGGGTGTCGGTTTTTTATGGTGATGTTGTTGAGCCCCCGATAGTCGACACAGGGACATAGTTCGCCGAATTTCTTCTTCACAAAGGAAAACCTGGCAGCGGCGGGCGAGAAGGAGGGTCAGATGGTGCCTTGGCGGAGAGCTGAGGATACATAGTCCTCCATCGACCGCGTCTCGGTGGTGGAGAGAGAGTACAGATGGCCCTGGGCGGGAACAGAACCTGGCTGAAGCTCAATAGTCAGGTCGTAGGGGCGATGAGGAGGATGGTGGGTGGTGCGTCTTTTGCAGAAGACTTCAGCCAGGTCCCAATAAGCAGCTGAGATGGCGTTGGTGTCGACATCAGGGGCCTCGGACTCCCTAGAGCACGTGGAGGATCCGGTTTTGAGACCATGAGATGAGAGGATCATGCTGCAGAAGCCAGGGGTGTCCGAGGATAATGGGTGGAGAGGAGATGGAGGTGAGGGGAAATCAGACTGTTTCCTGGTGTTGGTCGATGATGATGGTGATGGGTCGAGTCTGAGCGATGATGGGGGTGAAGGAGAGGGGCTGACCATCGACAGATGTAATTCGTACTGGCTGGGATAACACTTCAGTCTCCAACCCCAATCTTTTGGCATATGAAGAGTCAATAAAGTTTCCTGTGGCAACGGAGTCGATGAACGCAGAACTTTTGACTCATTTGTGGCCAAATTGGAGGTGTAACTGAACCGTGAGACGAGAGACGCTGGGTGTAGTGGCGGAGAGATGGAGGGAGCCCGGTGAACTGCTTCCATGGTTCACCCGGCCTGGGCATTTCCCCGGGCGAAGAGGGCAGATGGCTCTATGGTGTGCCCCTGACCCACAATAAGCACAAAGTCCCTCCCTGAAGCGCCGTTCTTGCTCAGCATCGTTCAACGAGGCGCATCCTAATTGCATGGGTTCCCCAGCTCCAGTGTCAACCATGGCGGGAGGTGGAGATCCGGTGGGTACCATAGCGGTGGTGGTGAAGGCTGGTGGTCGAAGTGTGGCGTGTGAAAAGGATGGCATGATGGGCGGCAGGGTCCGGAGGGGCTGACCTTGGACAGGAGAGCAGGTGCTGGTCAATCTAGAGAGCGAGCTGAATTAGTCCCTCCAGTGTGGTCGGAAGCTCCCGTCCAGCGAGTTCGTCTTTTATGCGTGAAGTCAGTCCCTCGTAACAGGCCGTTCGGAGGGCAGCGTCTCCCCAGGTGGTCTGCAAGGCGAGAGTACGGAAATCCGCAGTGTATCGACTCATGGACGACCCTTCCTGCTGCAGATGGTACAATTTGATATCGGTCTCCACCTCAGCAGCAGGATGTTCAAATGTTAGCTTTAGTTGATGGGTGAATTCTCCATATGAATAAGCAGTGTCTGAATCCGATCGGAGAACCGCCGTGGCCAACTCAGCTGCCTGCCCGGATAGCAACGAGACGAGAAACGCAACGCGCAGTCGGTCTGTAGAGTGTCTGGTGGATCATGGGAACCACATGGAATCCAATGTGGTTCCCATCTGTGCCATCCCACTTGTCTGGTAGAGCTATGAAAACATCAGAGAAAGGGCGTGGCAACAGTCGACTGAGCAGCCACCCCGCGGAGGGTCGCGTTCTCCTGCAAGGCTGCGATGTCTTGGAGGTCCTTTCGGAGAGACGCGACTTCACCACGGAGCTTATTGATCAGTTCGGCATGTTGGTCAACCAAATCACAGTTGCGAGCAAACTCCGCTGGGTTTACTGCTTTGGGCTCAGTCATTCTGTCCAGAGCAACCGAAGGATAAACAGAACAGCCTTAGCAGTTAGCCCGTGTAGCGTGGATGGTAAACCCAAACTTACGCGAAGAGCAAGGATCTACACAAATAAATCCACGTTCTAGCAACACGCACTCAATCAAAGAAGCAACCCAAATCGGTGAGTACTCACAGAATAGTCGGCGAAGTGTCGGCAAAGGCATGGGCAAACTCAATGACTGAGCGATGTGAAGCACCATTTTGTCTTCTTTTATGCTTCCTGGATCGCGACCGTACTACTTCCGGGTCCTCGTGCCGGTCGTGTTACGAGTGTGCATGACAGACCTCTACTTAATTGTTTAAAATCTTGATGATTAAGTCCTTTTTCTTACATTCTTCTTAATTGTTTATGTATCGTTAGGGTCGTGGTGGGGCCGATGGTGGTCGAGGGGAACCAGGAGAAACTGGAGCTAAAGTAGGTCATACCAACATATGAATACAAGGAATAAAGTAGAACAAAACACTAGTCTGTGATCTTACTGAACCTCATCAGCCAGTTGCTTTTAATAATTACCAACAATGCAATTTGTAATTAACTATTTCTCTCTCTCTCTCTTTCTATCCCTCTCTCTCTCAGGGTGACAGGGGCTTTGATGGTTTACCAGGACTTCCTGGAAACCAAGGACACAGGGTAAGCAAGACAAAGACAGCAGAATACGATTTAAATGGCCGCTGTTTTAATGGCAGAAGTACAAATTGTAAGGCCTCCAGTGGCCCCATTAACAGTTGCTGTTAGCTGTAGCTGGAGTAGCTGGAGATTATAATGGCAACCTTTGATTATTATGGCAGCTGTAGGAGTTGTTACATAATGTCAGTAGCAGATTTGAATGGCAGCCATAGATTATAATGGCATTAGTGAAGTTGCTGTATAATGGTAGGCATTGATTATAACAGTTGCCATATAACTACAGTACTAGACTCAAATGGCAGCAGTAAATTTGAATGGCAGCAATAACAATTAAAATCGTAAAAGTAGACTGTAATGGCAGCTTTTGCTGTACCACGTGACGAGTGTGTGTTCATGTATGCCTGTAGGGTGAGCTGGGGAAGCGAGGGCGGATCGGTCCACCAGGAGAAACCGGAACAAAAGTAAAGTGTTTAAATTCATTTACGTGTTTTCACTGTAATGTTCCATACAAAATTTGATATGTACATTTATATTTATTACTATGCGTGTGTGTGTGTGTGTGTGTGTGTGTGTGTGTGTGTGTGTGTGTGTGTGTGTGTGTAAGCCCAGGCCATTCAATATGTGTTTATATCACTGTGTTCCTCAGGGTTCAGATGGCCAGTCAGGACCTAGAGGACAACCAGGAGAGCCTGTGTGTACTTCCTTTATATTCTTCTTATTTAAATATTAATAATAGAAATATAACTAAATATATCATTGTACTTTGATTGATTTGGGATGTTGGACTAATTAGTTTAATATCTTGTTTATTTCTTTGTTGCAGGGTGTACAGGGAGTGACGGGACCCAGAGGTCTTCCTGGACCTACAGGATTGACTGTGGGTGGCACGCATACACACACACACACACACACACACACACACACACACACACACACACACACACACACACACACACACACACACACACACACAATGTTCTCCTGTCTAATGTCACTATGCGTTTCACTAGGGAATTCGGGGAGTTGACGGAGTTCAAGGTCCAAAGGGCAATCAGGTGTGTATCCTTTAATTTTTTTTTCTGTGATTTTTGAATTTTTATCAATTTCCCAGAGGAAACACCAGTACCTCACCCAGGTAAGGAGGAGATCACACACACAGAAGGAAATTCCTGATTGGTTACAGACAATTAAAGTGTAAATCAGGCTTTAATGCTAAGTTCTGTTCTTATAAGCATTTGATTTAAACTTCAGTAAGAAGTCAGAGGTACAGAGAGAGAGAGTGCACCACCGCCCTCTAGTGGCAAATCAACGAGTGAATTTATCATCATGGTACCAGTGTTCCTATTTCTACTTCTACTAGTAATCATTATACTATTATTACTACTTCTGCTCTTCATCATATTCTTACTATTAATACAACTATTACTACTGCTCTTGGAAGACTGGTTGGCCATCTCATCTGTCTTGAGGGACAACAGTGAGGCTTTATGGGTTAGTCTGTCAGGGAGCTGCAGCACTGTACAGTGCCTTTTTTCAAAAAGAATCCTTAGATGCAGACATACGGCAGATGGCATTGGCTGAACATGTCATGCATACTTGTGATGCCATTTTGGTCCTCACTGGGGATCCTATTAAACCTTTGATGCCAATGGTTCTTCAGAGGACATGATGGTGGAAGGTGTTGATGTTGGTAGGTGTAGATTGCTTCCATACAGGAGCTTGCTCAAGACAAATGATTTGTGCATTATGAACTTATTGTTTTCCCAAATCCACTGTGGTTCCTGCTTTGCCAGTGCACTTGTTGGGCCGTGTGTACAGAGCCTTGTTTTGGTGGTGCCAATATGCATGTTGGAGTTTTCTGTCACTTCTTTTGTGTTTGTTTGAAACTGCTCTTTCTGCTCACCAGTTTAAATACTTTGGTCAGGTCAGTGGAGGTGATGGATGACTCTGACACCAACTGGTGTAGTGAGAAGATCATTGTTTTACTCAAAATTCTGTGCTCTGAAACCACACTGGAACCCAGGGTAGATGTGATCTGTCAATGTTTGCAGTCCCTGGCAAAGGTCTTCCCAACAGTGCTGAGTCAGGATATTTCACTGTAGCTGTTGTAATCACTGCAGTCACCTTTGTGTTTAAAGACAGTTGGTATCTTGTGTGTCTTGAGGTGTAGTCCCTCCCACCCTGTGGCAGAGGAGCTTGTGTGGATGAGTGAGCAGTGTGGTCTTTCCAGCCTTTTCATTTCTGAGCCATGACACTGGCTAGTTCATCTATCAGTTCAGTTGTTCATCAAACACGGCTATGCGGCTACTGGCTGTGTTGGTGACCACATCATCACATGAGAAGATCTCCAGGGACTGCATGCCGTCTTTATTC
>QNUK01000763.1:232500-263043 GCA_013621035.1 Clarias magur
ACACTTGGACTCATGTTTGTAATAACACCATCTCCCTCGCACGGCTAGACAGGTTTTATGGTTTTAAACACCAGCTTAGCATTATTAAGAGTTGTCACATCATCCCAGTCAGTCTCTCTGATCACAGCCTGATTTTATGTACGGCTAAATTTAACAATATCAAACCAAAAAGTGCATATTGGGTTTTTAATACAACATTATTAGAAAACCAAGCTTTTAGAGACAATTTTATGTTTTTTTGGAACAATTTTAAAAAAGAGAAGTCTGATTTTAAAACACTGCAGCAATGGTGGGATTTTGGTAAAATCCAAATTAAGCAGTTGTGTCAACAGCACACTCTCAATGTCACGAAAATTTTAAACCAGTCAATATGTCAGTTACAAAGAGAAATCACAGATCTCCAGTCACCAACTTCTGATGCTACCCTGATTCAGACCCTCAGACAAAAGAGACAGAGGCTCTCAGATCTCCTGGAATCTAAGGTGCAAGATGCTCTCGTGAGAACTCGCTTTCAAGACGCCAACCAGATGGACGCTCCTTCTAAATACTTTTTTAATTTAGAAAAGAGAAAGGGGCAAAGCCGTTTTATACACAATGTGCGATCTGAAAATGGAGACATTTTAACAGACGACATTAAGATTCGCAGGAGAGCTGCACGGTTTTATGAGAATCTTTACTCTTCAGAGTATAAAGAAAACAATGTGATTGAACAGGTTTTTTTGGAGAACCTGCCCCAGGTTTCTCAAAATGATGAACTTGAAGGGCCGCTAACTTTAGAAGAACTCCACAAAGCTCTGTAGAACATGAGTAATGGGAAGTTTTACAAGTCTTTCTGGCAGATCTTGGGGGAGGATTTGTTAGAAGTCCTAAACGAAAGTCTAAATGAGGGGTTACTTCCACTAAGCTGCAGAAGGGCAGCACTCACATTGTTACCTAAGAAAGGAGACCTGACAGATATCAAAAATTGGAGACCGGTGTCGTTGCTATGTAGTGATATCAAACTACTATCAAAAGTCCTTGCGACAAGGTTAAAAAACGTTTTGGAGGAAATCATACACACTGACCAGACGTACTGCATTCCTGGCAGATCCATATTTGATAACATCTCCCTAATCCGAGATATTTATCATCTCAGCAAACTTTATGGACTGAATATAGGCCTGATCTCTCTAGATCAGGAAAAAGCCTTTGATCGAGTAGAACACAGTTACTTATGGAAAACTCTTGAAGCGTTTGGTTTTAGTCCTGATTTTATTAAGAAAATCAAAGTTTTATACAATGACATTGAGAGTGTGCTGAAAGTTAATGGTGGCTTGAGCTCTCCTTTTAAAATAAACAGGGGGTCAGACGAGGATGCTGACTGTCGGGAATGCTGTATGCAATAGCAATAGAACCTTTGCTTCATAAGCTGCGAGTCGAACTTAACGGAATCAGGATTCCCGACAGAAGGGAAATGCTTCGTCTTTCCGCTTACGCTGATGACATCATTGTAATGCTATAATAGATGCAACAATCAAGGTGCTAAAGGATTTTGAAAAGATTTCTTCGGCAAAAATAAACTGGGCAAAGAGCGAAGCACAGCTAATCGGAGATTGGTGTGAAAACGCACCCACACTGCCAGAAAGACTTTTATGGACAAAAGGGGGAATAAGATACCTAGGAGTCTACCTACGTGACGACGCGTTTACACTAAAGAACTGGGAAGGGGTGATTGAAAAAATGAAAGGCCGACTGGACAAGTGGAAATGGCTGACTCCAAAAATGTCCTACAGAGGACGAATACTTATTATAAACAATCTAGTGGCCTCTTCTGTGTGGCACAAAGTGGCATGTGTGGACCCTCCGGTGGAGGTTATGGCAAAGTTTCAGTCAATCCTTGTAGACTTCTTCTGGGATAAACTTCACTGGCTGCCGAGGAGTATCTTATTTTTACCCAGAGATGAAGGGGGACAAGGTTTACTCCATATTCAGAGGAGAATCGCCGCTTTTCGCTTAGAGTTCTTACGGAAATTCCTGGGAAGCTCATCTTCTTTTAGCTGGAATGCAGTAACAGGAGCGACTCTAAGGACGCTGGGGAACCTAAAAATGGACAAAACGCTTTTTCTGACAGACCCAAAGAGACTGAATCTATCAAAACTGCCGTCTTTTTATCGCAACCTTTTTAAAATTTGGAATGTTTTTAAAGTACAGAGACCTCCAAACACATGCTCCGTCTACTGGCTTTTAAAGGAACCCCTAGTCCATGGCGCACGCCTGGACATCGCCAACGACTCCCTTTCTGATACCCTGATCCACTCTGGTATATCCAACCTAGGACAACTAGTGGAGCTTGTAGGTGAAAATTTTCAAAACTCGGCAAAAGCGGTGGAAAGGATTGGAGTGAAGTCAAGGAGGATTCTAGCACAACATCTTGAAAAATGGAAAAATCTTCTCTCACAGGAAGAGAGAGACATGCTGAGAGAGAACTGTGAGGCAAAGGAGGAACCGGATGAAGGAGACCCTTTCCCCGACCTCACACTCTCTCCAGACCTAGGAGAACACACGGGTCATTTTTTAAACTGTGCAAACCTCCTAAACATGGACGTCTACAACGTCTCTGGGAAAAACCTTTTTAAAGCTTGTGTTAAAGTTCTTAATAAAAAGTTTTTTAACGGGAGAGTTGATACACCTTGGCGTTCGGTACTCAGATTAAATGAGGAAGAACAGCCACGGTGGAGATCACTGTACAAGCCACCATTAGCTCAAAGATCTGGAGACTTACAGTGGAGAATTTTACATGGGATTTTAGCGCTCAATGCTTTTACCTCATGTATTAATCCCAATATAAGTCAAGAATGTCCTTTTTGTGCACAGAAAGAGACCATCTTTCATGCCTTTGCTGAGTGCTCCAGACTTCAACCACTTTTTATTGTTTTAAAAGCCTTATTTATTGGTTTTAATGCATTTTTTACACTACAGTCCTTCATCCTCGGCATAAAATATACTCAGAAAACAAAAGAAAAAAGTCAGCTACTGAACTACATTCTGGGCCAAGCAAACATGGGTATATACTTAAGGGTATTATTACTTAAGAGGAACAAAATTGAGCAAAAAGGAAATGATAGTGTGGTAGCAACAACAATTGCACTAATAAAATCAAGGGTTTTAATCGATTATCTCTTCTACAAGAAAACAGAAAATCTGACTGCCTTTGAGAGAATTTGGTGTTTTAATGGAGCACTGTGCACTTTGACTGGAATTGAGCTCTGTTTTACCCACACCTTGTTTAAAAAAAAATCTTAATTTCATTTACTACAGTTATGTATTTATTTTATTCTATTTATTAATGATTTCAAATGATGTTTCTTACATTATTGTAAAAACAAACACCAAATAACTGTAAATAAAAGTTTTTGTAAATTCAAATTCTCTCTGTCTCTCTCAGTTCAGTTCAGTTCAGAAGAGCTTTATTGGCATGAATGTTAACAGAAGCATTACATTGTTGCCAAAGCAATTAGAAAACATACAATAATTAAAAATATATATATATTTATATAACATCAATATTAATAACAATAACAACAACTATCTGAACAGTAGTGATATAATTTCATTTATTTATTCATTTATTTCTCTCTCTCTCTCTCTGTCTCTCTATGTATCACACACACACACACACACACACACACACACACACACACACACACACCGGTTAAACAGCAAACATAATTGCCATAGTAATATGCATTGCCCTCTTATTGTCCTTCAGGGTCACCCAGGAAGAGAAGGACCACCAGGAGAGAAAGGACTGCCGGTATGTGGCTTTAAATGCACACACACACACACACACACACACACACTTATTTTGCCTATATGTTCTCTTAACCCATCATTCATCCTTTTACCTCGTTCATCTCAGCATGAAATGTTCTTCAGTAAAAGTGCATCTAATATATAGTAACTTGGGTCTTTTGGTGTTTGTGTGTGTGTGTGTGTCCTGAAGGGTTTAGTTGGAGTTCAAGGCCCTGTTGGATATCCAGGAACCAGAGGAGTGAAAGTAAAACACTTTACCTGCACACTTTGTGCATTGGGTAGTGTGTGTGTGTGTATGTGTGTGTCTGTGTGTTTGGTAAAGGAAAGTGATTTAGTGTGTGTCTGTCTGTTTCAGGGTGCTGATGGTTTGAGGGGATTGAAAGGAAGTAAAGGAGAAAAGGTGAATGGAAGCTCCGCCCACACTGTTTCAGTTCAGCTAACTCCGCCCACCGTGAAACCTGGCCCTAATCACACCCAGTTCACTACCATGAAGTCCACTCTCACTCTGAGACAACCCACAATGCACCACAGTGTAGTCACAAGTCTATACTGTATACGAGTGTATATACTGCATGTCAATTTCCTTAGAACTTCTGATTAACAGCTACATTTTACCAAATTATTTTTAAGTATATAATTTATTGCTCTGATAGCTCATAAAAACTTTAAATAAACCAGAAATCCATTAGGTTCCTGTGTGCTGCAAGAGAACAGCATTCACCCTCAGAAATTCACATGGGCTGAGCAGACATACTGTCCCGCACCAATCTGAGCAGCACTGGACAATCACATGTATCTCTGGTCTCATGTATGTGGAAGAGGCCAGATATCAAAGCACATGGTTTAATGTGTCTCAGAGGGGGCACATGTCACCCTCTATTTCTACCACGATCTCTCAATGCTTGGTTTCAGAAGCGTCCCAGAAGCTCTGGTCCTCTCCGCTCCACTAAAGATATGCGTCTTGTCTTTTGCCCCACCTGGCACACGTCTGAAAACAGTTCCACCAGTTAGGTAGCACTCGCTACATGAATATTCATACCAAGCCAAAAAGCATATCAAGTCACCCTGCTGCTGAAATGCTCCCTGGTGGGACATAACGCAAGAACCTGTGTCACAAAGGAGACATCATACAGTAGATCAGCTCCTGGTGGAGGTGTAAGGTTCAGCCTCCAGCCTCCTGTGGTGTGATGAGAAGAACTGGCAAGTGGGTTGGAATTGGTGTTCAGTTTCCATTATAAGAAGCATTAACACTGGCAAGAACCTTCCGTCTTCTGTTAATCTCTTTCTGATGACTCAGGAAAAGTCTTTTAACAGAGTAGATTGTAGTGTCAGATGATGGAGATGAGATAATGGAGACCAGGTTTGGTGGTTCACAGGTCCTGACTGCATGTATTGTGTTTTTTTAGGGTGAAGACGGATTTCCAGGAGCGAAAGGAGAAATGGGTGGAAAAGGAGATGATGTAATTCCCATTTACTCAACACACACAATGTTCTCTAGGTTGATTGCTCGAATTGGGTTTATGGCTCTGTTCCAAAATTTTGTGTCTTATTCAAGACCAAATCCCTGAGAAGACTTTTAAAATCCCACTGCTGCCAAGTTGAGCTTAGGGCAGTGGTGGCTCAGAGGGCTAAGGCACTGAGTTACTGATCGGAAGATCGGCGGTTCAATTCCCAGCTCAGCCAGGTTGCCACTGTTGGGCCCTTGAGCAAGGCCCTTAACCCTATCTGCTCCAGGGGCGCTGTACCATGGCTGACCCTGCGCTCTGACCCCAGTTACGCTGGGATATGCGAAGAAGGAATTTCACTGTGCTGTAATGTATATGTGACAAAATAAAGGCTTTACTTTACTTTTACTACTTTAAAAAATGCCTGTCTTTGGTGTGGTGTCCATTGATAGCGTGTCCCACCCTTTTTACACAGGGAGACTCTGGACCACCAGGAATGCGTGGTGAAGATGGCTCGGAAGGTTTCAAGGGTCAGTTGGGCCCAATGGGAGACCCAGGACCCCCTGGCACTGCTGGAGAAAAGGCACAGATCATTAATAATTGTCATTATTGGTAATATTTTTAGAGATTAAACCACTCTTAAAGAGCTGATTCTATCTTTCCACAGGGTAAACTCGGCGTCCCGGGGTTGCCAGGTTACCCTGGGCGGCAGGGACCAAAGGCAAGACCTGAACACACACATTCATGAATTAATGTGTGTGTGGGCCATGATGATAATCAGTTCAGTCTCCTTTTGTGTGTTTTGTGGTTTTCAGGGTGCAGATGGCTTCCCGGGGCCTGTTGGTGTTCCAGGGGAGAAAGGACGAAAGGTCAGTAAGTAGGAGTGTAAACATTTACTCCTCCCATGATCAATGCCCAAAAAGGGGATTCGAAACACAGTGGAACCTTGGATTGCGAGTAACTCGGTTTACGAGTGTTCCGCAGGACGAGCAAAGATTTTTAATAAATTTTGACTTGAAAAACGAGCCTGTCTTGGTTGATGAGTGCCGAGTTTTTTGACACCGACACACACACACACTCTCTCACCTTTACACCCCCCCTCCCCAGCTTCACACAGACACACACACACTCTGCTCTACACAGAAACTCTGCTCTGTTGCAATTCTTTTCAAAAGTAAAGTGCTGGTTCATTTGTTTTTTGTTTTTTTTACTTTACAGCAGTGATTCCGTTAGTCTGCACTCACGCGAGTGTCATTAGAGAGATTTTTTTTTCCCGTTAAAACAGTATTTGCGTTGTGTGTGTGTTTGTTGTGAAACATAAAAAGCGAGGTGGGGGGAAGGAGGAGGACTTTAACTGTATAAGACGAGGCAAGGGAAGGGGTTAATTCCACACACACACACACACACACACACACATACACACACAAATACACAGTGCCTGCGCGCACAAATGGAAACACTTATCTATTTGGATTTATTTTCACTTTTTTTAAAGGTAAAGTGCAGGTTAATTTGTTTTATTTTTACTTTATATATTGTATTAATTCTTTTTCTGTATTTATTTTTTGGGCTGTGGAACAAATTATTTGAGTTTCATTATTTCTTATGGGAAGATTTGATTTGGTTTACGAGCCCGCTTCCGGAACAAATTATACTCGTAATCCATGGTTCCACTGTATATATATATATATATATATATATATATATATATATATATATATATACTGACAGTCAATAGAAACTTTCAGGTATAAATGTACGAGTGTTCCTATTTGTACTGGGGTTTGAAATGATCCTTGTGGATTTGCTGATATCTTGCTGTTTGGGTAGTTCAGACAATGTTGAGTTGTCATGGTTTCACAGTTCATTGCACACGGTATGGTCTCTTTTCAAATGTGGCCCAAACACCCATGGTGCAATACTCCATGTGTACATGAATAATTTGAGGATTGGTTTTGGAGGCCTATATAAGGGCCCAATAAAGACCACCATTATTAGTCCAGTGAACGTCATCATGCCACGTCTATCACGTGAACAGCGTCTCCAGGCACTGGGTATGGTGGAAGCCGGCTTGAGCTACAGCGAGATCGCGAGACTTATGGGTTGTTCACAACCCACAATCAGAACCTTGGTTCAACAGCGCACTGCAACAGGTTCTGTTGATGATAGACCACGTCCAGGGCGAGAGAGAGTGACAACCCCTCAGCAGGATCGCTACATCCAGCTGCAGCACCTGCGGGACCGGTTTCGCCCGAGCACGAGAAACCCCTGGCAGGAACAACCCCCGGATCAGCAGCCCCACTGTGCGGCGACGTTTGCGGGATGTCGACCTTCAAGCACGCCGACCTTTACGCACCAATATCCTGACTAGGGTTCAACGTCAGACACGGCTACAGTGGGCCAGGCAGCACCTCCGGTGGACACAGCAGCGCTGGGCAGGTGTCCTCTTCTCAGATGAGAGCCGTTTCTGTCTGGATCATCCGGATGGTCGGGAGCGAGTGTGGCCAGGTGAGCAATCGGGTTCCCCAGCCACCAAATAGGCAGAGGCTGATCCAGGAACTACAGCAAGAGTGGGACAGGATTCCGCAGGACACAATCCGACATCTTGTCAGGAGTATGCGCCAAAGGATGGCCGCCTGCATCAATGCACATGGGGGCCATACCCGCTATTGACTGTTGTGAATTTGTGTGTGTTAGACGCAATTTTCTTTTGTTAAATTTACCGTGTTTAAGTTATTCTTGAAACTTTAAAACTTTGTTAATGCATGTCACCAACCTCAAGAAATTATTTATATGAAACAAAAGCTCATTATTATTTGGGTTCTAAAATAAAACTTACGTTAAAAAGTATGGCCTCAAAGTTTTCATTGACGATCAGTGTATATATTTAGACTACAAGCAACATTTAGGTAGATGAGTAATTTTTTCTGACTACAGTGCAGCTGTGCACCTGGTTTATAGTAAGGCACATATTCTAATACCTTCTTTAGTTTCTAATCCTGTTTCTATAGTAACAGCTCATACACAGGGACCTGTGCAAAGTGGATGTATACAAAGATGTTGAAGTTTTTTCTAAGGATAAATGTGTAACATTAGTGTCAAGATTCTCCAGTGTCAGTACTGTGTAACAGTCAGAGGTAAAGCTAAGCTTTCCTACAACGTCAGGATTCTTGGTAACATGCGTAACAAACTGTGATGTTTATCTTTTTAACTTCAAGAGACGGACAAATTTTTTTATTAAAATTGTAATCGTTGATAAATTCTTGTAGTATAAAAGGTCCTTTTTTGTCTGGTTTGCTTTTATTGATTTGAGTGTCTATGTTTGGTTTAGGGTCCAGCAGGTCCTGCCGGGGCTGCAGGACAAAGAGGTCCCAATGTGAGTGTCCATGGACTTGGACTACTGTCCACCTTATCATCCACCTTATCGTCCACCTCACTGACCACCTCACCATCCTCATTACTTTAACTTCAAATTTAGGACTCATAATAAAATTGTGTGTGTGTGTGTGTGTGTGTGTGTGTGTTTGTGTGTGTGTGTGTCACTCACAGGGTGCCCGGGGAGCACGAGGGGCAAAAGGACCAACGGGAAAATCAGGAGAAAAGGTAATTTGACATTGAAGTAGTTTTTAAATAATGATGGCTGCAGCTCCGGTAACTGTTTAGACGTTACTTTAAGGTGTTTGTGTCCCCAGGACTGTAGAGTAAATTCAGCGGTCAGTGTATTGATCAGTGTCTCTTGTCTGCAAAGTAAACCAAATTTTATGCTTTTCTACTTATATACACACAACAATTCTGTTTTTTTTGAAGGGCTCAGCAGGACATGACGGGACTGTGGGACCATCAGGAGAAAGAGTATGTACACACACACACACACACACACACACATACACACGCACATACACACACTCACATCCACTAAATACACAGTGTATATTACTAGATTACACATCCACAAACATCTGTTTCATTGTCTCCATTAATTGATTGGTTTATTAATTCACTCAGGGACCTCAAGGGCCCTCGGGCCGTGTAGGAGAGATTGGACCGAAGGGGCCAAATGTGAGTGCACATTATCTGTCTGTCTGTCTGTCTGTCTGTCTGTCTGTCTATGAGTCATTAAGCTCTTTCAACCTCCAGGGGACGTCCATTCATCACCAGGGTGCAGCACAATTAAAGACCTTGATGCATGTCTTGCTTGTTCCTAGAGAGAGGATGGGTCTGGGCGAGCAGTGCTCAGAGGGCGTGTGTTGCAGGGCAGGGTGTGGTTATGTGACTAGAAGTTGGTAGGTGCTGGTCCATTTTGGCTCTGTACAGTAGGAAAGCATCAGTGATTTACTTCTGATGCAGGCAGTTGATGTGGGAGAATTTGGGGAGGTTACCTGATGAAGTGAGTTGCACCAGTCTTAAGATGACAAAGATCCTAACTAATGGCGTAAAGCTCCTCAGTAACTGCCACCAGCGCAGAAGAAGAAGGTTTATTATTATTTACATGACAGAATTTTGTTTGGGCTTTTAATGATTATGGACACAAGAAAATATAACCATGTAATATAACTATACAAAACAAAACAAAAAGTGCTCTTAAATGTGGTCTGGTGTGATGTGCAACAAAACCAGATAACATGAATTATAAGACACTGAGTACACAAACGCTATAAATATAAAAAAATACATCTGAAACACTATTCAGATGGGAGACACTCGACAAATCAGTCTAATCAGCACTGTGATATTGCACTGATACTGCTCAGTCTGTATGTGACTCTTCACCATCATGAGCGGGTTTGACTCTAGGAGAGGGAGGTTACTCTTGCCAAGATGCAGAGATGGTCCTGGAGCAGATGGCAGAGGGATAAACAGGTGGACGGATGGTTTATGTCCCTGATGATGCTGCAAGCTGTCCTTTGGACTGGGTTAGGATCTTGGAAGAGAAAGGCTTGTTTATGGGAGGTTCAATAACTTCTAATGTGAGAAGGGATACTGGTTGATGGCTTGTGATATCTGAGCTGATCTTGACTGGTATAACATCCTGTCTTGAAGGTAGTCAACGACAATCTTATCATTTAGATTCATATACATTCACATTCTTTTGATTGTGTAAAGCTGCAGTAGAATTGAATTGAATAGTCAGGACATTACCAGATAAAGGGGAGGAGGTCTTGTGAAATACCCTGGAGCATTTTCGAAGGGATGGGATTCAGGTGGTGTGATAGCTGGCCAAGATAATCTGCAGAAAATGTCTTAAGGGAAGAGTGAACGTTTGCTGTAGGAAGGAAGGAAAAATTGAATTCATCCATTTGTCAACAGTCGGGGAGGAATGAATGAAACAAATAATATGAAGTTTGCAGGTATATCTCATCTGTATATGTATCTCTCTGTCTAAACAGAATATCATCATCATTAGTCTGTATGTACATCTGCGTTAACGTATATAAACCTGAACACTGATAACCAAGAGTTAACGGTCAGTATTACCTCTTTTCATGTCCATAATCACTCACTGTGTTCATGTAACATTTCATTATTCAGGGTGCTGCTGGGAAAGACGGGTTACCTGGGCATCCTGGCCAGCGGGGGGAGCCGGTGAGCTCACTTAAATATGAAAGATTACATGTTAAATATGTCAAGAGTTTTTAAATATGTCAAGACCTGATAGAGTGTGTAACAGGGTGTTGGTGTTGACAGCTATTTGTCCATGTATCCTGTATTCAGGGTTTTCAGGGAAAGACAGGACCCCCAGGACCTGCAGGTGTGGTGGGACCTCAGGTACGCTCACATGTCCCAAACCACACTATAGGCTCCTGTAGACATGTCACAGATATTCACTATATAGACCACATAAACACTAGAACTCGTTCTATTATCTCTTCTCTTTGGTTTTAGGGGAAGTCTGGAGAAACCGGCCCAATGGGAGAGAGAGGTCACCCAGGAGCCACAGGACCACCTGGAGAGCAAGGTTTACCTGGTGCAGCTGGCAAAGAAGGAGCAAAGGTCAGATTTTCCAAATTCAAATTTCCAAACCATTATTTACACACTGTGGGTATGAAATAATTATGTTCAGTCTGAAAACATTATTACATGAATGTTCCTTGGATTTATGACTCAGTGTCTAAAATAATGAGAAAGTCTTCCAAAATGATGTCTTTGTGTCCGGTATTGTATTGCTTAGGGAGACCCTGGGAGCACAGGGACAGCAGGGAAGAGTGGCCCACCTGGGTTAAAGGGTTTCCAAGGAAGTCGTGGAGCAGCCGGTTCCATGGTGAGTGTTACTATGACTATACCGAACACAGCCAGCTGGGATTTAGACGAGAATTAAAATGGGGGGGTTGGGGATTAAAAATGATCAACGGGATATGTTTTGACAGGATTGAGATTTTTGATTGGTTGTAAACTGGTCATGTGATGTGTGTCCTGTAGGGGCCAGCAGGACTGAAGGGAGGGGCAGGACCTGTCGGACCACTCGGACCTGCTGTATGTACACTCTCATCCGCTTAAATGCTGTCTGAATTACTTTGATTCTAAAAGAGGGAGGATATATGAAACTAATTGTCTGTCTGTCTCTATCATTCTGTGTCTCTGTCTGTATGTTTCTCTGTCTCACTCTTCTTTCTGTTTGTCTCTGGCTTTATGTTTTTCTGTCTCTTGCTGTCTCTTTGTGTGTCTCTCTGTAGGGTGCTACAGGTGAGAGAGGTCCTCCTGGACTGGCAGGAGCGATTGGTCCGCCTGGACGAACTGGAGCAGTTGGAGCTTCTGGACCAATAGGAGAGAAAGGAGAGCCTGTAAGCCCCGCCCCTGTCTATTAATTAGCATATCTATATCAGTTTAGTATTCATAATGGAATGGCTGAATTGATGTTGAATATTAGCATGTACTGTATACGCTTAGCGTGCATAAAATGTGCTAACTAAAGTCATGCCTTCTGCTGAGTTCCATATGTTGTCCTTCATGCAGGGCAATGTTACCTAGCTGTCCTAATACTCCCTTTACCTTGAAGGTGTGAACATAATCACTGATCTGCTACTGTTTTATTTTCTGCCTGAAGTTTTGAATCAACAGTGAAATATAAGAATACAATAGGATGATGAAATCATATACCTGGTAACTGGAGAACATCACAATAGCAGTGTGCTTACAGAAGCCCTGAACACCACATGCTTGTGTGTCTGTGAGTAGGGGGAGAAGGGTCCAATTGGGCACGCAGGGCAGGATGGAGAGCAGGGTGTTGTGGGGTTGCCCGGAGCCACTGGTCCTCCAGGACCCCCAGGAGAGGACGGAGATAAGGTAACATCTTTATGCGTTAGATAATTTTTTTATTCCTAGTATTTTAGTATTTTTACACATATAATTGTTATATTTCCTCTCTTTTTTCGCTTCTGAATGTGTGCTTGTGTGTGACAGGGTGAAGTTGGGGGTCCAGGACAGAAAGGGAGTAAAGGTGATAAAGGAGAACATGTAAGTTTATCAATTCTCTTCTCTTCAGGATGTAAAAAGTACAACAGATAATTTAAATCATTTTAGTAGAAAAGAATTGTTGGTGTTCATTTTAATGCTCTATGCACAAGGGGCGTTCAAGTCAAATTGGGACTCATGCTGAAATTTCTGGTGAATGATGGAGTAAAAACAATTGACATTTACAGAAGACTTTAAGCACAGTATGGTGATGAGACTCTTAACCACTTGAATGGCGCAAATGTTTTGAATGACGATCCCAGCCGAGGTAGCTCGGAGCCCACTGTCGTTGATCACCTGAACATTCCACATGTAAGTGGGAAAGCCTGATCCTTGAAAATTGAAGGATAACTTGTCGCCAACTTGCGGAAGGATTAACTCTTCATATTCTGTTTGCTTCTAACAGCCCAAGAAAAACTGTTGCTGGGTGAATATAAAACTAAATGCAAGCAGTCCACTAGTTGTTGTCCACTAGTTGTTGCCCACTGGTTGTTGCCCATTAGTTGTTGCCCACTAGTTGTTGCCCACTAGTTGTTGCCCACTGGTTATTGTCCACTGGTTGTTGCCCACTGGTTGTTGTCCACTAGTTGTTGCCCACTGGTTGTTGCCCATTAGTTGTTGCCCACTAGTTGTTGTCCACTGGTTATTGTCCACTGGTTGTTGCCCACTGGTTGTTGCCCACTGGTTGTTGTCCACTAGTTGTTGCCCACTGGTTGTTGCCCATTAGTTGTTGCCCACTAGTTGTTGTCCACTGGTTATTGTCCACTAGTTGTTGTCCACTGGTTGTTGCCCATTAGTTGTTGCCCACTAGTTGTTGTCCACTGGTTGTTGCCCACTAGTTGTTGCCCACTAGTTGTTGCCCACTGGTTATTGTCCACTGGTTGTTGCCTACTGGTTGTTGCCCACTGGTTGTTGCCCATTAGTTGTTGTCCACTAGTTGTTGTCCACTAGTTGTTGCCCACTAGTTGCCCCTGGTTGTTCTCATTCAGTCCCCATGAGATCAGTTGAGTCTTGTGCAATCAGTTCCCCATGTGATCCTCTGGAATATATACTGTTCCTAGGCACTTACGCTTCAGTCCCCATTCATCTTCTATGAAACACAAATTTACGCTAATAATATACAGTTTGACAAGATGTTGAAGGTTCTACTGATTCGCTACACTGTGTATAAAGTTGAGGAAGATGTATCTTTGAGAAGTGCTTTTGACCAGTGACAGAAGAGGTTCAAGTCAAGTCAAGTAGGCTTTTATTGTCATTCCAACCATATACAGTTAGTACACAGTGAAACGAAACAACGTTCCCCCAGGACCAGGGTGCTCAGCCATGCTGAGAAGCCTTCTCAAGCCAGACTTTTTAGCCACACTGTGTGGGAGAATATATTTAGTAATGTCATATGTTAATGCCTGGGTTACGTCCATGTACATACAGTATTCACACAAAATAACTGCTGGAAAGCTGACCTGTCCTTAACGATCAACAATTTCCTCATTGTCTGCACTCACAGGGACCTCCAGGTCCAGTCGGGACTCAGGGACCTGAGGGACAGCCAGGAATACCGGTAAGACGATACAGTACATTCAGTTAGAATGCATTTGTAATAGGTTTAAGGACATTTGAAATCTTCCATTGTCTGGCTGATTGTCTGGTTTTTGTCACATCCACTAATCAGAGCCATTGTGACTTTTAATATGCAATGTGAAATACCATACGACTGTGTCTTTGCCATACAGGGTGTTGATGGAGAGCCTGGACTCCCAGGGCAACAGGGTATGTACGGGCAGAAAGGAGATGAAGGAGTACGAGGCTTTAAAGGAGCCACAGGACCAGTGGGCCTTCAGGTAAAAGTCTAAATAAACAGTGTGATAATATTAATGACAGAACTGTCTATACTCCTCTCAGTGCTTAGCCAATCAGAACGAATGATATGAATACTGCTCTCAACCAATCAGAACACACCATATTGCTGTAAGCCCATCAGAATAGACTTCACTGTTTGTGCCGTAAACATCCGTTAAGGTACATGTTTCACGATAATGATGTAATTGTGTGTAATTAAGGGAATGCCTGGACCTCCAGGAGAGAAAGGAGAAAGTGGACACTCTGGACTCATTGTAAGATCACTTCGTCAACAATAACAATGTTGATTTTAGCGTGAAAGTTTCTGTACGTTTTAGAGTTTGAAAGTTTATGTAAGTTTAAAGCCAGTAATGACCTTTAACCTCTTTTGGGTTTTAGGGTCCTCCTGGTCAGATGGGTCCTCGAGGTCCTCAGGGTTCAAGTGGTGGACAGGTATATACACATACACACACCAAGATAATATGCTGTATTTACTGTGTTTTGAAAAAACACACAGAGGTCAAGTGTTTAAGTGTGTGTGTGTGTGTGTGTGTGTGTGTGTGTGTGTGTGTGTGTGTGTGTGTGTGTTAAAAAGGGTCCTCCAGGCAGACCTGGAGTTCGTGGCCAACCAGGAGCCGTGGGAGAGAAGGTGAGAGGGATAGTCAGAGACAGCGAGAGGAAGACAGAGATACAGACAGATAGACTGATGATGATGATGATGATGATGATGATTATGATGACATCCCCTTGCAGGGAGAGGATGGTGAATCAGGTGACCCTGGACTTGTAGGATTGTCTGGAAGCACTGTGAGTAAATTCTCTCTCTTCTCTCATGACAAGTCACATGTTCATGGCTCAGAAAACTGTTGAGGAACCTGAGGGTTCGGGAACTATTATGGATATCAGCACTGTGCTTAGACAAGCTCCATCTGTCCATCACACTGCAGAAACGATTAAAACTGAAACCTGCTTTGGTTCTATGATGGAGTGCTTGAGTTTTTTAAAGGGTTCCTGTGGTGGACATGTGGTTCTTATTGTGTGTGTGTGTGCAGGGAGAGAAAGGTGACCATGGGGAGAAAGGAGACACTGGATCTTCAGGAGCTGCAGGGCCTCCTGGAGCTCGAGGACCAGCAGGGGTTGATGGAGCCAAGGGCAGCTTAGTGAGTGTGCATGAGTGTCATGTGATTGTGTATGGGCGTGGTTATGGTCATATCATTACTTAACTTTCATCTTCTCTTTCCTGTAGGGTCCTATTGGTCTTCCAGGAGACCCAGGAGCTCCTGGAGAGGCTGGTCCTGATGTAAGTGACTTTGACAAAGTTATTTGCCTGTCTTCAACTTGCTAATGCTATTCCTGGACATCTCGTTAGTGATGATTAGTATGACTAGCCATTGTGTGGTGTTCGGATCATGTTTGGTGTGTTGGCTAGTGTGTTCAGCTTGTGTTGTGTAAAATGACATGAAGGAGTTAAACTCCTAATTAAGTTCATATAAATCAAAATCAATAGTTGCTTAATTTGTAAATCTGTTGAGTTTTTTTTATGTGTATATTGCTTGTAATCAGAAGTAAACATCTGTGGAGTATTGTAACATAAAATTGATTGATTGTGTTGAATTAAAAACTAAAAAATTCAGCGGGTCCACCAGACCCGGAACATTGTTACAAGTGTTAACTCAACCAGGCTAGACCACGCCATAAAAACTTTATAGATTTCCTTAGAGACGGAATATGATAAGAATGTGTAACATGTGGTGTTCAACAGTCCTGTAATTTCTCTTTCAGGGTATTGATGGAGTTCCTGGATCTAAAGGAGACAATGGAGATCCTGGAAAATCTGTAAGTAATTATTTGCACGTTTGTTTTAATATAATGATAAAAAAAATATATATATATATATATATATATATATATATATTCTGATTTTGTATCCTGCTCTCTATTTTCAGGGTCCCCCAGGTGCTTCTGGAGAGCCTGGTCCACCTGGACGTCCTGGAAGAAGGGTGAGTTTGAGGGTCTTGTACATGCATGTATTAGCCCACTGTGGAGAATGTAACCTTATAGAAGGGAATAATGTTAAGATACTGTTGTTCTAGTAAGCCATGTTTGTGTTTGTAATGAGAGCTCTGTCCTTACTTAGGGTCATTTAGGGCAACCAGGGAGACAGGGGAAGCCTGGTCTGAAAGGAGATAAGGTAAACATTTTGCTCAAAATATGTGACTGTGATGGTACCTAGAAAATATATGTGACGTTTTATGGTTTTAAAGGTTCCTTTGGTTCTCTGTATTTTTTATTTTATTTTTTTATTTTTATTTTGGGTCTTCAAAATCCTTGATGTTGATCATTATTTTTGACAAACTATGTGTTAAAAACCTACATCAGGTTCTCTAAACACTTAATATGTTTAATATGAAAATATGGCCCACTTTCTGCACAGGGTCTGAGGGTCACTCTAATTTCTGTTTCAGGGTGCTCCAGGTTACGAGGGAGCCCTGGGGAAGACGGGTCCTGTTGGAGCTCAGGGGAGCCCTGGGAAATCAGGACCTCAGGGACTTCGAGGGATCCCAGGACCAGCGGTGGGTCACTCGTCTCTAAAAAGAATCAGATAAGCTTATGGAGCTTGCTGACAGTCTGGATGTGTGTCTATCTGTTTATCAGGGAGAGCAAGGTGTAAACGGACCCCTGGGACAAACAGGACCTCCAGGGCCAATGGTAGGTCTGGTGCAGATGCTCAGATTTAACCATAGACCTCTGACCTTTTGAGCAATGCTAAGTTTTTTCTTGTTACATTCAGGGTCCTGCTGGTTTGCCAGGATTAAAAGGGGACTCTGGGAGGAAAGGAGAAAAGGTAGAACAGAATCATAATCTCATTGGTTAGCGATGTTAATTATGCTGGTTATACTGATGCAGAATGTTGCATATAATTAATACGCGTGTTACAGGGTCACGGAGGTCTGATTGGTCTGATTGGTCCTCCTGGTGAAATAGGAGAGAAGGGAGACCGTGGACTTCCTGGTAACCAGGGGATACTAGGACCCAAAGGGGATGAGGTCAGTGCATCTACAAACACTTACAGTTATGCCACTGTGTTGAATTAGTTTCTTTCTCACACAACATGCATTCGTCATTTAGGGTGCGGTTGGTACTTCTGGCCCTAATGGACCCCCTGGACTACCTGGACTGTCCGTAAGTGTCAGACAAAATATAAGTTCTCTGCAGCTGTTTAACGTCATGTAAAATGAATTATTTTGGGGTGTAACCATCCTGCCCTTCCTTCAGGGATCTCTGGGAGAAAAAGGGTCAAAGGGCAACCAGGTCAGACACAAAGATACACGTTCACTCGAGTGTATGCATACAAATATGATATGCAAAAAGTCTAATGGTGTTTTGTTTTTTTAGGGCCCGGTTGGACCACGAGGAGATCCTGGACCCGTTGGTCCACCTGGTCCTCCAGTGAGTTAAACACACAATGCAAAAATGTTTTGAGAAACATTATTACTTTTAAGATAAAAGCCTGTTTCTTTTCTGAAGGTACATGCTCCGGGGTTATGAGATAACATATTATTTTTGCTCAAATGCAACGGCATAATTGTTGGCTTCTCTAAAAACATGGCAGACCAAACTGATATGAAATAGTTCCTCTCCGCTTGTATGTACATGTAGGGTCTTGCTGCATCACATTCAGCTCCTTACTTCAGAGCCAGGAACCGAAGAGAACACTCTCAGTCTGAGGGCGAGACTGAAGGAGTGATAGATGGAGGCCAGGAAGAAGAGGAGGATGGGATGCAGAGTGATGGAGCGGGTGAAGGAGCAAAGGAAATGGGGGAGGTCTTTGACTCTCTGACTTCCATGAAGACTGAGGTGGAGGGTTTGCGTATTCCAAAGGGAACCTTCCACAGTCCAGCTCGGACCTGCAAGGAGCTTTGGATGTGTCACACTGATCTACCTGATGGTGTGTGCGTGCGTGCGTGCGCGCGTGTGTGTGTGTGTGTGTGTGTGTGTGTGTGTGTGTGTGTGTGTGCTATTGCTGCAATTCCAGTGTTTTTGTTTTTAATTGGAAGATAATGCTGGGCAATGGTGGCGTACTGGTTAGCACTGTTGCCTAGCATCTCCAGGTCTCTGTGTGTTGGGTTTCGTCTACGTACTCCAGTTTCCTCCCAAAGCCATGTGGTATTTTGGGTGCACGCCTGTTTCCTGTGCTTGGGTTGGTAACCCAACCAGGGAGTACCTCGTCATGTGTCCTAAGTTGCTTGACATAACCCTAAGTTGTCTCCAGCTCCCCCATATCACAACACGGGATAAGCGGGGGATAAGTGTAAACAAAAATGAATAACGTGATCAGAAATTCATATTACATCACAGTAGTCTGCCTAGCATTAGCCAGCTTGTTACTTTTAATGTTAGCTAATCTAATTAGTAAATACTGTAGGTACTCTGTGGGTTTATATATACTGTAAAACATACATCACTCTATCTCTATCTGTATATACCTGTACAGGGTCATGAGCGGTTGTACTATGCCAGGGTAATAGGCGGGGGACACCCTGGACAGGGTGCCAATCCATCACAGGGCATAAGCACACACACTCACACATTACTGGGAGCCCCAAATTACCTAATCTGCATGTCTTTAAAACCAGAGTACCCAGAGGAAACCCACCAAACGCGGGGAGAACATGCAAACTACACACACACACACACACACCCTGTTTTGAGAACTAAACCCTCGACTGTAGAGGTGCAAGGCATCAGTGCTAACCACTACACCTCCATGCCACTAGCCAATTCTCATGCCACTAGCCAATTATTATTAATTCTGGTTTTGTTTCTTATACGCATTCTTCTGTGCACGCCAGCCTTAGCTTTCTTTTAGAATCAAGCATGAATTATCCCCATGAATGAACATGCTATTTATAGTAATTGCTAGCTAGCGGTTTAGCCAAACTTGCTACCTACACTTACCTGTTCCCCTGTTCCCTCAATTACAGGGGTGTACTGGATCGATCCGAATCAGGGTTGCCACAGAGATGCCTTTAAGGTGTTCTGTAATTTCACAGCAGAGGGTGAGACGTGTCTGCGGCCACACCGAAAGCACCAGGCTGTGAGATTTGCAATCGTTTTTAATAATTAGCATCATTAGAATAGTGCTGTGTAGTGCTGCATGGTTGACTGTTGTTGATGATTCACAGGTGAAGCTGTCTGCATGGAGCAAGGAGAAACCTGGAACCTGGTATAGCAAGTTCAGGAAAGGATCACAGGTGTGTGTGTGTGTGTGTTTCTGGGCGGTGGCACAGGGTTCAGGGTGGTATCAGGTATAACACTTTCTGTTCGACTTCCTCTATGTAGTTCCAGTACGTGGATGAGGATGGGAACCCGGTGCATGTGGTACAGATGGGCTTCCTGAAGCTGTTAAGTGCGACGGCGCATCAGTCTTTCACCTATCAGTGTCAGAACTCTGCTGGCTGGCTGGACCGCACCACGCTCACCTACACACAAGCTCTGCGCTTCAGAGCCAGCAATGGAGAAGAGCTCACACATCAACACGCACACTACATCCACGCCAGCTATGACGGCTGCCAGGTCAGATCACCTCACACACGCTTACACACTGATTTATCTTATTACCGTGGATTAGAAAAGGAGTGAACAACACAAAACATGTAGATCTGAACACTGCACTGTGATTGGCCAAGACATCAAGTTTGACTATCAAAACAAAGACCAGGACAAGCCAAGATGGAGAAAAGATCTAGTCTTAAATGGGTTAATGCCAACACAAGATAGAGAGTCCAACTGACTGTAAGACACCCAAGCACAAGACATGTCAGAATGCAAGTGGCAATAAGTCCGAGACAATCTATAGACAACTTCACCTAAATTCAGAAATGTAAGATTGGTCCTGGTGAGGCTCAAGTCCTGGCTCTTTTTTATCTGTGAGAATTTGTGCACACTTCCTGCTTTCCCATCATGCACTTTTGTTCGTTTTCACACTAGGCATGCGTGTTAATCCAGTGCCTGGGTACCATCGGCCCCCATCCCATACCCCTGGCTGGCCACGTTTCACATGAGTAGTATTCACCCATACATTATAGAAACATACCGGACTGCGTGGTCGAGCGTCCATAGTGTGAAAGCAGCTTTAGATTAGTGTGTAGCTTTTGCACATTTTAATTTCGGAAGATGAAATTTGATTGAAGTTAAAGTCGTTATTCTGTTAGTTTGAGTCGTTACCTGTAACCTCATCTGTCCTTATCTTTGGGTCTTGGGAAGCCCGTGGCAGTTAATGAGAGAGATACTAGTGCGTCACAGGTTCCTGTTCCAGCTACAGCAACCAGAACTGGATCAGTGTTCACGCTGTGGCCGAAAGTCACTGAGCAGGAACTGTGGCATTACTGTGGAACATTATCAGATTTATCTACAGAAAGTGTTCAAATGTTTCTTACGTGGTTTTGACCCAAGTTATCAAAATTAGGGTCACAAATGTCACAATCATTTTTATTTACCGATATTTAAACATGTTATCATTCAATAGTTGATTAATAATAAATAATAACAAACTGCACATTGATTTCACATGAATGAAGCTCAAATAGATTAAACGAACAACACAGAAGTAAGAAAATAAGACTGTGGTCTTTAAGAATTCCAAACAAATGCTGGTAAAAATACAGTATGCACTATTTGGCACCACCTGAATGGCAAGTGCGCCCTCTTGTGGTGTTTATGTGTCATGTAGTGTGTTGTGTAGTGTACTGTAGTGTGTAGTGAAATATTGTGTGTAGTGTAGTGTACTGTGTGTGTGTGTGGGAGAGAAATATGAGATATGAGACTACAGAGAAATATGATGCAAAACAAAAATGATCAGTTAATAAAAAAGTATATTTTATTTTATTCTAAGTTAAATGATTAAATATTAACATCTAATCCAAAATTATTGAAGAAACAGTGACCTCACCATGTAGTGTAAATATAATTTTAATTCACACACATGACTTAATTATTTCTCGATTAATAATCTTTATTAAAGCTGGTTGTAACTTGCCATTTGGTTGAGTTTGTTACTCAGACACACCTGCACATTTACAGACACTTTACCTGCCAGAACAGTGTAACAGTCACTGCGCTGTAGTAACACACGCTGCGTTGTGCTTCATTCACAGTCCCGGTCGGGTCACGACCGCACCGAGCTCACCCTGGACTTCCCGGACACGGACGCTCTGCCCATTGTCGACGTGGCCGTGTCGGATTTTGGAAACTCAAAACAGAAGTTTGGATTCTCCGTCGGTTCGGTGTGTTTCAACGGATAGAGAGGAAGAGTAATAGACTAAGACTGTACACACACACACACACACACACACACACACACACACACACAGGTGGGTAGAGTGTGTGTCCATGCGGCCCAGACCGAGGGCGTGGCTGCTTTCTGGTGCGTTCTGTTCTGTTTTTTTTATTATTATTATTATTATGATGTTGTTTTTATAGAAAATTAGTTTTCTGCTGTTTATCATGTGATCAAGTGATCATGTGACCACAAAATGTCAGAATCACGTGTTTAACTAAACAGCTGGTGCAGTTACTCTTCACACACACACACACACACACACACAGTGTACACTGAACTGTACATTGTTCCTCTGTCATATTGTTCTGAGTTGTTGTTATTGTATAAGAATAAGTGTGTTCCTGGTTTTGTACGAATGTTGTGTAACCATGGTGCTACGTGTTGTGTTTACGTGTTGTATGAGACGCCTGCAGTGCATTCTGGGAGAAATGTGTGAATGTGTTCCAGATGAATGTGATATTCTGATGTTAATATGTTTTATTTTTTATTATTATTATTGATTATAATGACATCATCTGCAGGGACACGCCTCTAATAAACCCTTATTACAGGAACACGCCTCTTCCTTCTTTACACACACACACACACACACACACACACACACACAGGCGAGGACATAAAGGAGCGTGCGAGTCGGTCTCTGCACTCGTCTCTCTCTGTGTTTCTCTAAAAATCCTTGTGTCTTATGCATTTGATTGTTTTTAATATTAATTATAATAATTAGCAAATCAACAAGAAGACTTTTTTTCTAAGGAATAATCTACAATCTTTTTAACATAAAATACACATCTTGAGATGGATTTATTTCAGAATGGAAGGACTTATTAACCTTTAGTTTTTTGCTCTTTCCTAAAGGAGATCATTCCAGTCATTTTTTTTGGAATGATAATTCATTGCTTGTTTTATTTTGTTGTTTAGGTTTTTATGCAATATTTACTTAGACAGGTTCTTTTAAATGAGCATTTCGGTGTCAGACTGCAGACTTTTCTGTGTCTTTTTTTTTTTTTTTTTGCATTTGTGTTCATTAATATAAAATTTTAACTCCACACTTGATTTTCCTGCTCTTTCTTCCTCTGCCGTCTGGCTCGTGTCTCAGGAACGTTCCGGCGCTCATTGATGCTGAAGTGTTTTTACAGCAAAGTGCCCCCCCCCCCCTGCCATCTTTATTTTTTGACTGCTCAGACTTCTCTGGACGTTTCCTCCTGACACCGGATCCCTCTCACCCTCGCCGGGTTGTGGTGTGCGAGTGTGTGTGTGTGTGTGTGTGTGTGTGTGTGTGTGTGTGTGTGTGTGTGAGACGATGGCTGTCCCGATGCTGAAGATGGGGCTGGTGCTCAGTACTATGGCCATGGTGACTAACTGGATGTCCCAGACGCTCCCTAAACTGGTGGGACTGGATCAGACTGGGGCTCGACCCGGAACCTCCGAGAAGTTCATCAGTGTAGGAGTTTCTACACACACACACACACACACACACACACACTACACTGCTATACATTACACACTGCACTACACACTGCAAGTCATTAGAGAGTCATTAATGCCTAATTGGTTAATTAATGACTGGTTAATTGTTAATTGTCTCTTAAAAATCTTAGATTTTGGAAGTGATAAGAATTAGTGATATATAACAATAACTTATTCAATAATTAGTGTAAATGTTTATAAATATTGTTCAGTAAAGCAGTGATTAATTACAGCTCATAGATTTCTGATGTAAATATTAATCACACACTGGATTTAATTCAGATTTAGACTTTTGTCATCATGTAAAAGTTTACAATTTATTAAAAATATATACAGTGGAACCTCGGATTGCGAGTAACGTAGTTTACAAGTGTTCCGCAAACCGAGCAAAGATTTTTAATAATTTTTTAATCGGAAACCGAGCAAGTATTAGTTTTCGAGCGCCAAGTATCATGTATCACGCATGCGACTCTTATTATTTTGACACAGAGCGTCACTCTCTCACTTCATTATTTCTTATGGGAAATGATGATTTGGTTTACAAGTATTTTGGAACACGAGCCCATTTCTGGAACAAATTATGCTCGTAATCCAAGGTTCCACTGTACATATAATTTGAGCTTTTCTGAAGAATAATTATTAAATCCATATTAGAGACTCGACACTGTACAGTATACGGTTAAAGTTGGCGTATCGTATTACTTAGCTTAGCTTATTAGTTCCATACGTTTTTTTTCTTCGTGGATAGTCATGCATAGAGCTGTGTGTGTGTGTGGGGGGGGGGGGGAGGACAGTGTGTTTGGTCAGCAGGGTGTGGGGACTCTTGAGTGGGAGGGTTGTTTTCTGTTCCCGCTATAACTGGGAAATGTCCACACACACACACACACACACACACACACACACGGAAGCTCACAGTGAGAATATGGGAACAGATGGAGCAGGTTGAGGGGGCAGTCTGTTAATTACCGAGCTCTACAGCGAGAGAGAGTGAGACTGAACTAAGGAGTTTAACCCGTAAACTTCGCTCACATTCAGGGAAGGAAAACTTCAGCTCCTGGTCTGTAGTTGTGGATCATTAATTCTACATTGTTGATGGTGTTTCCTGTCACATGTTTGAGGAAAATTTCCAGATTTAATCCTTCTCACTGTGTGTGCACACGTGTGTGTGTGTGTGTGTGTGTGTGTGTGTGGCTGCAGGTGGTGTATCCGGGGCAGGATGAAGGCTGGCAGGTGTTTGGTTCTGTATCTGATGTAGGAGGGAAGTGTGTGTGTAGGCTCCTCGCCCCCCTGCCGAACCTTTGCCAGCGAGAACCACGACACACTCGCCTTCGCCAGATCGCCCAGCACGTGGGTGTCCTCACATACACTTCACCACGGCGCCTACGCCAGCTTTCACACAGAGTGTATAAATATAACAAACCGGACAAACCCTCCGTGACGTCACCCTCAGGTTTTCTGAAGCACCGGGGGAGCTCTGGTGTCGCCATCTGACTCCTAAACCCGGTTATTCCATAAATGGCCGAACAGAACCGGAAAAAGCATTACTACTAGCGTTACTTTGCATGTGATTGAACGCCGTCGTCCGAACTCTACACATGGATGGAGTCCAGTCTGCACAGCTGAGGATCCCAGTACGATTCCAGTTAGCTGGTCCATAGCAGACAGCGAGCTGTTTAAAACCTACAATGCAGCTGACACTCAAACTTGCCACGCCCCTAATTATGCATCATTTTAAAGTCTGTTATGATGTTCTAACATAGAGATCTGTAGAGAGTGACTCACTTTTGGAGCTCACTGAGTGCTCATTTGAGGAAGTATACATTTTGGCACTCTCTCAGACCAGGGTGTGTATTCACAAAGCTTCTCTCTCAGAGCTCCTATCTTCGCCTAAAAGGTCCTAGCTGGGAGTCCTAGACTAAAAGTGATTTAGGAAAGTTCTCAGAGCAACTCTGAGTAAGGAAAGTACAAAACCCTTTATCTTAGTGAGGGGGCGTGGTCGACCCTGTTGCTAGGGATGATGCAGCAGTTCAAGGACTGTGATTGGCTGATAAAAAAAAGAACCTCTGACCTCTGCAAAGGCTTTAAAATGCGCTCTTTGTGATAATAGAATATATGATAATAGAACCGACAGTGAAATCATAATGTTTGTATATGAAGAAACTGTATAATCGTGACTACAGGCTACTTTATACAATGTTTCTGTTAAAGGCTAAATATCTTAAAGATAATTAAACAGCCAAATCTTGAAAATGTGTCGACTTTTGAAGCAACCAGTTTCCACGCAGTAGTTACTATATTTAAGTTTAAACTCAAAAATAACCGTTAGGGGGAGAACCCGGAGTGATCACCATCCTGGGAATTACAAGCCACTACATTTATATTTACACTTTTCATCTTATTTGAAAGTAATGAAGAGAATGTGAAATGTTAACCATCACACAGGCGCAGCTCAGCCTTTGCTTTTTAAGCTACACCCCATGATACATATCAATGACGGACAGAAACAAGTGTGTTTATAACAATACTCACGACGTACATAATAGACGTCTGTGTTTCTCGATTAATGTACATTTAAAAGTTTTAAAAAAGTCAAGTTAAAAGATGTGTGTTATACATAATGCAGTCGGTTCATCCACAATACACACTTTGAATATGTGTGTATATGTGGGTGTGTGTGTGTGTCAGATGCAGAATGTGTCTCAGTATCTGGAGATGTTGGACTGGCGAACATCTCGAGATCTGCAGCATATCAGAGACACAGAGCAGAAGATCATCAGCGTGGAAATGAGAGTGAAGACCGCACTCTCAAACCCTCGCACTGTCACTGCTGAAGTTCTACAGGTACACACACACTCATGATGTTCAGTGTTAAAGCAGCTCTATAAAAGTCCAGAAGTGGTGCGTGGTTTTGTACTGATGCTAACTATTTTAATTAAACATTTACCTAAATAGCGAGCTGTTGCTCGTCTGGGCTCCATCACCGGATGTGATAAGTACGTTTCTGTGTGTGTGTGTTGGTGTGTGTGTGTAGGACCTAGAACAGAGTGTGCTGGAGTGCATTCCCCTGCGCGCCGTGTTGGCTCGGTTTAAGTCAGAGGTGTTGAAGGTGGAGGTGTTGAAGCGGGAGATGGACAGCGTGAGCACGAGTCTCACCCAGGAGCAGAGACACGCCTACAGCAGCGTTCAACAGCTGGAGCAGAGAGAGATCCTGCTGCAGAGCCGACTGCACGCCTGCGCCAGCTCGATCGGTGTGTGTGCGTGTGTGTTAGAGCAGGCTAGTTATCACCTCTCTCTATGTAGCTACGTGGATATGTATCTCATTATCTAGCTAGTTGACTTCAGAAGCCACTGAGTATCTGTAAACTTGTGCATAATGCAACAGCAAAGGACTGAGTTGTGTGTCATGAATATATGTGTGTGTGTGTGTGTGTGTGTGTGTTGTTCAAGGGTGTGGTAAACTGCTGGGAATCAGTAGCCCGGTCACCATCAGGTCCTTGGGGTCCCGATTTGGCTCTTGGATGATGGACGCCATGATTTCCAGCTCTGATGAACGAGTAAGCTCCACCCACTCAGACACTCATGGAGCATGAACAGCTAATAGATCCTAATGGATCTGTCTGTCTGTCTGTCTGTCTTTCTGTCTGTCTGTAGGTTTGGTCGATGGACGGCTACTTTAAGGGGAAGCGTGTGTTTGAGTACAGGTCGCTGAGGGACTTCGCTATTGGACGCAACTTTGAAGTGCATCAGCTTCCTCATCCATGGTCAGGTACGTGAGACAGCATCATGGTAGACACAAAGACACGATTGAATTAGCAGTGGTGTTTGTTTTTGGGGTTTTATACAAACAAAGTTTCAACAAAGTGAAAATTTGTTTATCGGCTAATCAGAAAATGATCATGATGAAGGCTTGAGCAGACGTAACAATAAAGTTTGGTACATTTGCGTAAAGTGAGCGATCTGTGTAGTCCTCGGCTTGGCGATACCAACTTGAATGAGTTCTGTTGTGGGAGCATGTCCTTAAGTCAGATTTGTTCTTAAGTGTAATCGAGTACAGAACACCATTACTGATGGGGAAGGGAGGAGCCTAACTCTGAAAAATGTGACCACAGATGTAGGAATGTGTCATAAAATGGGCGGTGGGTGTATAGTCTCATCACCAACCTCCTCCAAACACCCAAATATCTCAGGTCAGTGTGTGAAATATACGTTTGATCTTCTTTGATCTTCTTGATAAAAGCTCCATATTTAACTGTAAATTAACCATATTTAACAGTTACATATGTACCTGTCTCAATTCGGTGGCTGCATCCCTCAAAGACTGGTTACATCATAGTGTCAAGGCTAAGCCTACTTCAGCTGTGTCCTTTAACATGATAATGAAAGATGCATTGGTGGATCGTTAAAGGCTCGAACTATCCCAAGATTCCTTACAAGCTGGAGAACAGATGGTGGATGCAGGAACCGAGGAGCACACTTTCAAATGTAAAGATTGGGTTTCAACTCAAATGGATAGATAACGAAACAATGAAATATTAAACACATAAACACATAAAATATTGAATACAGTGGAACCTTGGATTACGAGCATAACTCGTTCATATTCCAAAACACTCGTAAACCAAATTAAATCTTCCCATAAGAAATAATGAAAACTCAAATAATTCGTTCCACAGCCCAAAAAAATTAATAACAAAAAAATAAATACAGAAAAATAATGAATACAATATATTAAGTAAAAATAAAACAAATTATCTTGCACTTCACCTTTAAAAAAAGTTAAAAATAAATCCCAACAGATAAGTGTTTCCGTTTGTGGGCGCAGGTGCCGTGTATTTGTGTGGGTGTATGTGTGTGTGTGTGTGTGTGTGTGTGTCTGGAATTAGCCCCTTCCCTCACCTCGTCTTACACAGTAAAACTCTTCCTCCCTCCACCCACCTCTCTTTTTAAGTTTCACAACAAACACACACACAACGGAAACACTGTTTTAATGGGAAAAAAAGAAATCTGTCTAATGACCCTCACGTGAGCATACTAACGGAATCACTGCTGTAAAGTAAAAAAATAAAATAAAATAATGAACCAGCACCTTACCTTTGAAAAGAATCGCGACAGAGCAGAGTTTCTGTGTAGAGCAGAGTGTGTGTGTCTGTGTGAAGCCGGGGAGGGGGAGTGTAAAGGCGAGAGAGTGTGTGTGTGTGTGTCGGTGTCAAAAAACCAAGACATGCTCGTTTTTCAAGTCAAAATTTATTACAAATCTTTGCTCGTCTTGCGGAACATTCGTAAACCGAGTTACTCGCAATTCGAGGTTCCACTGTATATTTAAAAAAACAAAAAAAACACCAGGCCTTACATGAAATCCGCTTGCTGCGAGACAGATTTTAGAAAAATCTGATGTAACCAAACAGCGGCAGCAGTGAGGCATCTCAATTTCTGGTGATAAATCAACTCCATAACAAATCCAGCTGCAACAGCAAAGGTTTCTTCATGATGTGACGATATTGGAGGAAACCTGGTGACCTAAATAGGGAGTCCTTTGTAGACCAGACTGTCTCGTTCAGGTTCGGCTTTCACGGTCTACACAGTCAGTGAACTCCACAAGCCTCTGAAGACCTTTGAGGGATGCGGCCCCCAAATTAAGGCACAGCTTCAGAGTTCAGGTAGAACTCTGAACTTTGACCCTGATATTCCACCAATCTTTACACCTATCTGACATGGAGCTGCTTGAACAAATCATTTCCTTATATGGTAAATTACACGGACCTACGTTGGAATTAACAAGAAGTTTACAGCAACATGTGAACTTCAAATCTCTCGTTCTCTACAGGTACAGGTCATGTGGTCTATAATGGCTCTCTCTACTACAACAAACACCAGACGAACGTGATTGTGCGTTATCATCTGCTCTCACACAGCGTGCTAACACAGCGCCCTCTATCTCATGCCGCCTACAACAACACCTTCCCGTACTCCTGGGGCGGATCCTCCGACATCGACCTCATGGCGGACGAGAGCGGTCTCTGGGCGGTCTACACCACCCTGATGCACGGCGGGAACATGGTGCTGGGCCGTCTGGACCCGGTCACACTGGAACTGGTGCAGTCCTGGGACACGGGTTTCCCCAAGCGCAGCGCCGGGGAGGCCTTCATCGTGTGCGGCTCGCTCTACGTCACCGACTCGCACCTGAACGGAGCCAAGATCCACTACGTCTACCACACTGACACGCACATGTATGAGTACACACACATCCCGTTCCACAACCAGTACTCGCACATCTCCATGATGGACTACAATCCCAGAGAGAAGGCGCTGTACGCCTGGAACAACGGCCACCAGGTCATCTACAACATCACGCTTCTGCAGGAGGTCAAGATCTTCACAGAGGTGTAGGGAATGGCGGAGAAGAGCAATTAATGTAATCATTTAATTTAAATTAATTTAACAAGTGGAAATGAAGGATCATGAGAGCTACAGTAGAGATGAGGAGAACCGGCAGGGGGGGATCACTGGTGGAACTGGGAAGTGAACTTCAGGAGGAATGTGACAATATAATGTGTGTGTGTGTGTGTGTGTGTGTGTGTGTGTGTGTGTGTGTGTGTGTGTGTGTGATGGTGTAAAAGCATCAGTGTGTCGTGTCTGAACTGCATTCCTGTCTGCATGGACCTGATGTACTACATGTACAGAATGAACTCAGTAATGTAATGAAGTGTTTTTAGTTTAAACATTGAGCATGAACAGAGGAACAGATCACACTGCACCCGCCGTGTCTAAACACATCACACACATTCAAACATCTGAAGAACACTGTAGCCTCTTTACTCTTTAACGGAAATATAATCAGCCGTGTCTTCTTCTACAGCCGACCACAGCAGCACTGGGATTTAACACACACTGAGTTAACACACACTGGTCTAAATTACGACACATACTGGTTTAACACACAGTGTTTACACACACACTGGATTAACACGTGCAGCACACACACACACATACACACACTGGTTTAACTAAAAACACGCACACTGGATTAACACACACACACACACACTGGATTAATACACACACACTGGATTAACACACACACAGGTTTAATACACACTGGTTTAACACACACTGGTTTAATACACACACTAATTTAACACACACACTGGTTTAACACACACTGGTTTAATACACACACTAATTTAACACACACACTGGTTTAACACACACACT
>QNUK01000764.1:0-20000 GCA_013621035.1 Clarias magur
ACATTTATCCCCTCTCCCTCCCTCCAGCTGTGTTTCTCCATCATACCTCCTCAGTGTGTGCACCGAGGGGGGGTTTTGCTTGCTCTTTTGTCTTTCCAAGACATGCACAAGCACACGACACAGACTCGTGCACACACACACACACACACACACACACACACACACACACAGGGTAATGAGCCCTGACTATGCGCGTGTGTGTATGTGGTTGGGGGAGGGCGGAGAGGGCAGTGCCGGAGGACATTATTAAGGCAGGTTGAATTAACACCGCTGCCCTGTGACCGCACTACAAAACCCTCAGCAGGACGGGAGGTTAATCCCCCGCGGTCCCCATCAGCACTAAACAAACACAAACACACACGCACACACCAACTGAGGCACATTCATACCCCCTGTTTCTTTTCTCCCCCTCCCGTCCTTTCACACTTCCTCATGTGTGCACCGAACAGAATGACAAACGTGCTGCGAGCTGAATTTCTGTATTTTGAAACCTCAAGTTGAAAAAAAAAAGCAGTACACATACGTGACCCCCCCCCCTCCCCCCCAAAAAAAATTATGAACTCAAAGTCCCCTTTTCTGACTGGATTAAGGCTAAGATCGTTTCTAAGAACAAAGACTACATTTCGTATTTCATTCATTTCAGCGACTACTTCTTGGAAACGGGCGTGTGAATAAGTATTTTAATTGCTCCCTGAAATTCATGGAGAAATGAAAAAAAAAAAAATTGCACAAAAGAGCTTCATGCAATCTCAGGAAAAAAGGCGCTCATCCGTACATAGACTAGGACAGTGTGATTAAGACTCTAGTCGTTTCTACCTAGTCCATCTAATGTGTTCCATTATTTCCAAATTATGCCCCTTAAAATATCTTTTAAATGCTTCATGTGAATTTACGCTATGATCTAAAAGATGAGTAATGCTGCAAACGGGTTGAGGGTTAGCAGCACAGTTACAACAAAACGTACAGTCTAATCCTTTTGATTCTTTTTGGAGACTGTGATAAAGATAAAAAGTTTTTTGGTGTGTGTGTGAGGGGTATTAAAAATCACAATTCTTCAGCTAATGTTTAAAAATAAAATAAAAAAAAGTGGCTTTCCTTATAACTTAAGTCATATACAGGTAGTCCCCGAGTTGCAAACATTCAAGTTACGAACTTCCACAGATACGAACGGACTGTGGTTCAACAAACATTTGTAGACGCGAACAAATTACGAAAGTAGCTCACGTGTATTGTACAAAAAATGGACACTGTACAAAACAATAGACACAATAACTTTAAGTGTATAAGTGAGTGTATAAAATGTCTAAAGTCTGGTATATTGTATGTGTGTGTGTGTGTGTGTGGGAGAATTGAGTCGGCCTCATCGGTTTCAATGAATCAGTCCGGGAGCACAATGATATGAAAATGTCTGACCTGTAAAGCTGTCCTGATGGTGTATAATCCTAATTTCGGAAAATCCTCAGCAAAACATAGTTCACAGTCCTATACAGTGGAAAACAGCTCCGAGACAAAATGCCGCCCGGGATTCCCCCTTGCAGTTTAAAGGCGTAGAGGCAACACTGTTTGACTTCACTGTGAGATTCACTTCCTTAGGCGCAGTTACTTTTTTTTTTTTCCACTTTATTTAGTCAAGTCGTTTGGTATGCTTTACATTGTGTATTCAAAAATATGTCAAAGGCATATTTCTTCGGACTTATGAACAAATTTGACTTGCGAACGTGCTCCCGGAACGAATCGCATCCGTAAGTTTGCATGAATTTTATTTCATTTATTTATTTGTACTAGTGGAATTCTTATTTCCACTGAAGCCCCTTTTTCACCAAAGTGAATAAAAAAAAGGCCAACGACTGGTGAACTTTAACATGGCTTTGCGAGCATTTCTCCTGTTTTTATCTTTACTAGAAAGCATTTGAGCTGCCTGTTGCATATTGACTCAATTTCTTTATTCATTTTTATTGTGAAGACGGCGGACAGAAACTTTTAGTTGGTCGTGATTTTTTCTTGACCCTCTTATTAGCCTCCTTTGTTTTTAGTTCTTATTCTTATCACCTTCTTTCTTCACCATCATCTTCACCGTTTAAACCTTCTCCTGGTATTCTTCTTTCTTTTTTTTTTTTTTTTTGCCTCGTATTTACCTTCTTTCTCATCATAGTCGCCTTCTCCTTCTGCCTTGACTTCCTCTCATTATTTTCTGTGTTTTTTAATGTGCTTTACATCCTCTATTCTGTCTCAGTGCCGTGTTTGATAAACGATGCCTTCATCAAGCAAATGTCTCGCTGTGATTAAAGACCTTGGTGTCAGGATGTTGGCAGTTCTTATCTATTTATTTATTTATTTATTTATTTATTTATTTTTAATTACCAAGTAGTACAAAAAAGCACTGTCATGTTGAGACGCAGATGTGTCAGAGTCTGTTATAAGAAGGTAATGAATGATCGCGCGTGGCGCTGCTTTTATCCCACCGCGAATTTGGGCCGTTTCTAAAATGCAGCCCGCTACGCTGATAAGAAACAAAAAGACCATCTTCAAACCCACCGCGACCATGACCATGGCATCAGAAAAGGTTATAATAATAATAATAATAATAATACAATAATAATAATAATAATAAGGTTTTAATAACACAAAAAAGGATTTTAATACATTTTGTTAAATGTCCCCTAGAAGGGCCTGTACAAGCTGTTAATACGCAAACGACGATGTATAAGCACAAGTACTTTATTTATTTATTTATTTTTGTGTGTGTGTGTGTGTGTGTGTGTGTGTGTGATTTTTAATTGAAGTTTCAAATCTGATCCATAATTGTCCATAATATTTAATAAAACTCTTCCACAAACACACTGAACTCGGTGTTGGCCGTGTCTTTAGTTCTATAGATGAAAAAAAAAAAATCACATGTTAAAACAAACTTGTTGAAATTCACATTTTTATACAGGAACTCCTGTGGCAAGTGTCGCTCACTCACTCACTCACACACACACACACACACACACGCACGCACGCACACGGAGGACTTTCTCCACAGTTAAAAGGGTTGAGTACCTTATTCTGCTTTGTACATAGTCCTTGCAGTGTTTGCGCGCACACACACACACACACACACACACACACACCCCACAAGCAATAATTGTACCAAGATCATTCATCCTGTCAAAGCACGGTGTGCACACACATGCATGCTGTGTTCAAAAAGAGTAATTACTCAAGGATTTCCTCCTGTGAAAGTGTGTCTTCCCCCCCTCTCTCTGTCCCTCTTTTCCAACACACACACACACACACACACACACACACACACACACACACACACACACACACACACACCCTTATTTGATAAAACAAAGGAGTCGTCAAGAACATGGAGGCGTGTGTGTGTGTGTGTAAGGGGTTGTGTGTGTGCTTGACACACAGTGCAGCAGCAGATGTCTGGGTCACACAGGCCAAAGCCCTTCATTAGCATGAGAAAAGGACATGCAGGAAAACAGCAATCTCAATCTCTCCATCTCTTTCTCTTTCATATGTAAGCTCTCTACATCTTGCATTTAGTCTCGCTTACTTTCTTCCTGGCAATCTCTCTCTCGCTCTCTCATTTCATTCTTTTCCATTCCTTTCTTTGACACAGGAGTGTGTGGGTCACAGGTGAGGCTGATGATTTTTTGCAGCACGGCCCTCTAATTGATTTCTAATAGCAGGAGAGCAGGAGTGGGATTACTAGGGGTTTCAGCCGAGTCACCTAGCAACACACACACATACACACACCTCTCTTCTCTTGCTTCCCTCTTTTGGCTACCAAGCTTATAGCTCATAACAGACACACACATCAAATTTGTATTCACTGTACAATCTAAAAACGTATGAATGTAGAAATGTATGAATTCTTTTTTTTTAAAGTTTGATTTCTTTTTACTAGAACATTTTATCGTAGTTTAAATTTGTGAACCGGAAATTTCTGGTCGAAACCAAATCCACATTCAGAGCCATGAAGAATCAGAAATGAGAAACGATAAAGTCCCTTTATGTTTTGTTTATTTATTTATCTAATATTACTGTCTTTTATATATTATATATTTCTTATATTATGCAAGTCTATCAGAACATAAATTCTACCAATAGAAAACATTTAACTTATTTACGCTCTCATTTATAATGTAATCTGTTGTAATATTTATTATTATGATGTATTGCATGAATTGGATTTGAATGTTTTCAATTCTTTGATTGATTAACTTGCGTACATCCTGACATACATAATTACATAAAAAATATATACCTGTACTTACCGATGTACACAACCAGTCAAAACTTTGGACACACCTTCTAATTCAATGATGATTTTTTTATTATTATTATTATTTATTTCCACACTGTAAAACAATGCTAAAGGCAATACATAGAATCATCTCCTTAGAGTAGTAGTTATTGCGATGTTTCTGCTACTTATGCTCTCTGGCTAATCCGTCTCTAATCTCATGTGCTGTTTGTTAATCGGTGATTTCTGAGGCTGGTAACTTGAAATGAACAACTGTGCAGCGGAGGTAAGTTTTGGTCTTGCTTTCCCGGGAAGGTCTTCGTGAGAGCCAGTTTCATCATGGAGCTTGATGAAATGCAAGAACCGTTCCAGAACAGCTGACCTTCACGTCTTAAAATCACATCTGACTGTTGGTGTTCTTACTTAATTACCTAATTCCAGATTTTATTTCAAAATTTAGAAATATCCAGTATTTATTTAAAATGTAGAAAATAAATCACAAAACACAACATTGAATTAGGGGTGTCCAAACTTTTGAAATGTACTGTGCTTCCATATTTACTTGACTTACTTCAGTACATATTTCTGTACTTATTTTCTTACATACTTCTATACTTACAAACTTTCTTTCTTACCTTAGTACATATTTCTGTACTTATTTTCTTGTATACTTCTATACCTACAAACCTTCTTACTTACTGTCTTGTATATCTACTTATATACTTAATTACTTAAATATATACTCACTTCTGTGCACCCGTAATTGCTTATTTACTTGCGTAATTATAAAAAAAAAAAAAAACAACTTCTGTATTTACTTACTTACATACTTTTTGAACTAACTTAACTTATATACTTACCTATGTACTCATTTTTATACATCTGTGCTTACATGCATACTTGTGTACAGATGTATGTACTTGCATACTTGGGTATTTTCTTCCTTTACTTGCTTTACGTACTTATTTATATACTTATGTACTTTTGTCCAGTATTGTGTGTATAGTACCCAAGTCTTAGGCACATACAAAGAACTGCAGTAGAGCAAGGATGTCTTTTTTAAAAGGTTTTGTTATACTAGGAACCAGCCACAGTCATTCTCAGGACCCCACTAAGTCGCACCTGCTTCTTTTTCACGCATACAAAACTCAGGAGCTTTTTTTCATGCATGCAAAACCCGGAACTTAAAAATGGTCTTTTACATAATATGCTTAATCGGTATGTTTTGTACTGTCTTAATAATGAAAGCAGAATAAGCATGTATAATAAAGATTTGTATAAAATAAAATAAAAATAACAGGACGCTTATGACTTTTGCACAGTGCTATACTTTTAGACCTATGAAATTACTTACAAATTGATGTACTTAAAGTCGTACTTAAAAACGTACATATTTACTTTTTTCCTACCAAACTATCTCCTTACGTGTGTACATGGGTACTTGCATGTATATTGAAGTAATTACATACTTCCTTGCTTGCTTACGTTTTTTTCCAGAGGTGATTTGAAATGTAAGTAGGTCAGTTCCAGGTTGCAGTTGCTTTTCCGTGGCTGAATCTCAAACCTTTTTCAATGAATTCTTAACATTGCTGTGATGTCACACTTTTTGTGTGACAAGTAAATATTTAATATCTGGGATTTGACTACAGGTAACATGCGTGTATATAAAAAAAAAAATTTTTAAGTTACTTATTAATTGAGTTAATTGTGGTGGGTGTATATATGGCAGCATCAGAAATGTAAAACCAGTAGGGGAAAAAAAATCTACATTAAAAAAAATAAAAAATACTATATTTAATTTATATTACATGGTACAGTCTGACTATGGCTTTGTATCCAAGTGATGATGCCCAGTATAATGTTAACGTTTAATCTTTAAGTGCAGATTATGTGTTTATCTTTATTTGTTAAAACCGAGCTGCTGTGGGAATTAATTGAATCTTTTAATGTAATTTGATGTCTTGACTTGACACCAAACTGTCATACAGACCTGTGTGTGTGTGTGTGTAAGAATCTTTGCAATACTTTATCTTTGATTTACATCAGAGCTGCAGGCTTTGTGAATGTTGACCATAAAAGATCTTCATCTCTCTTTCTCTCTCTCTCTCTGTGTGTGTGTGTGTGTGTGTGTGTGTGTGTGTGTGTGTGTGTGTGTGTGTGTGTGTGTGTGTGTGTGTGTGTGTGTGTGTGTGTGTGGTAACAAAACAGTTTATCCCCTGGAGTGTTCTGTTGTGTAGCCCATAGCTTCTGTAGGAGCCCATTGTTCCTAAACACACACACACACTGATAGATTTGGCCTGTCTAGCAATTACAGATTCATATGGAATCAGATTTCTGCGTATATACTGGGATGATGGTTTGGCATATGCTGTCTGGCTGCACTCGCACAAAAATTTTTCAAAATAAGCAAAAATGAGATTTTACAACACGTAACTGAATTGCTGATGATTTTAATTAAGCAATTTTCAGGGCCGTTTATAAATATAGTGCAACCTTTGTGATTTATTATGTTTATTAGAAAGAGAATTACCAGGGACTAGCCGATACGATATTATCACGAAACCCAGGTGCCGATTCGATCTATACAGGTAGTCCCCGACTTACGAACATTTGAATTCCGAATTTCCACAGATATGAACGGACCACGGTTCTACAACATTTGTAGATGCGAACAAATCATGGAAGTAGCTCACATGTATTGTAAAAGAATTTTGAAAAATAGACCCTGCAGTGCAGGACATACCAATATTTACAATTATATACAATTTATAAGTAGATCCAGTACATCGTAGGTGTATGCATGTGGGGATGTGTGAGTCGGCCTAACCAGTTTCAATAAAACAGTCCAGGAGCACGATGAAAGAAAATGGCTGTCCTGTAAAGCTCTCCTGATGGTGAATAAACCTAATTTCGGAAAATCTGAAGGCGGATTTGAAGGCGACCACACTTTTAGATTTCACGTGTAAGATTAGATTCCTAATGCACAATTACGGTTTATGTGTGGGAAAGGGGACAGATTTTGGCAAGTTGATTGGGTTGCTTTATATTGTATACTCGTGTCAAAGATGGTACTAGACTCGCATTGTCTGACTTAAGAACAAATCGGACTTGCGGACATGCTCCTGTATTAGCTGTATTACGATTTTGTTAGTGTCACAATTCTGTACTATAATTTTTTTCTAAACAATTCTAAACAAAATTATCAAATAACTTACTCTTCCCACAAAGGATGCTGTGCTGCCTGCCAGTGTGTCAATAGTTTAGAGTGCGCCATCTGTAGGATTAAAGAAGTATGACGACATTTGGGGGGGAAAAATAGATTTTGGCGTCACTGTGGCGATAATTAAATTGCCACACATACAAAAGAATTGCGACACGTCACATACCTCATCGTTAATGTTTCTGAATAATAAAAACAGAGCTATGGAATACGGTCAGGTTCATTTTCAAAAACATTTTTGTATTCTTGGCCTTTCGACAACCACAATGGATTCAAAATGAAGCGGTCGAGATGTGATTTTGAAGTGTAGATTTTCAAATCAATTCAGTGGATTAAAAAATATTGCATTTAGGAATTACAACTATATTTACACAGTCCCTCGAATTCCGCAGGCTCACAATTAATTGAACAACTGGCTGATACTAGAAGTTTGATGGCCAGTTGTGATATGTTTCTTAGTTAGTTCATGACCCATTAGGAAAATAAAAGTTCTGGTTTTGAGTCTAAGAATTGAATGTGCGTTAGGTAACTGGTTATGGGAACGCTTGAAAGCTACGTCTACACTCTCAGTTAAATGTGAGCAAATTCCGTTTTTTTGCTCATATGTTGTGACACACATCGGATATTTTCTATGTCCGTGTAAACGGGGAAAAAACGCATGCATTCCGATATTTCGAGATCGCTTTCAGGCCTCCTTCATATGTGGAAATAAATCGGATATAAATCAGATATGTGCTGATGTGATTGTCGTGTAAACCGACAGATCGGATTTTCTGAGGCATTGCGTTCTGTACGTCATTAAAACTGCGACTTCTTCGCGGTTTGATGACGTCTTCGGGCACACCGAGGCGCTGCTCATCCCAAACAGATGCGCCAGTGTGCGGTAGCCCGCACCTGTTGCGAGCCACCAGAGAGCGACCTCGACACGTCTCGCACCCAGACATTCCTCTGAATGCTTGAGGACACAATAAATGAAGCACATGCGCAGGCTGCAATGATGGCCCTTTTCCTCCTTCTCCGTTTCGCAAACTTTGCATATATATCGCAGAGCGAGCATCAAGCATATTTCGCCTTCGTCCATCTTGGCTAGTGTGTAGTGCAGGAACCTCCTTTAAGTATGCGTGATGTTTCAGACGGTATGTGAAGTGTGAACACTTGAATCGGATATGAGTCATAGTTGAAAGAACGTGTAAACAGACGGTCAGAAAAATCAGATATAGGCAACAAATCAGAATTGGGCATCGAGACCTGCAGTGTAAATGGGGCTAAAATGTAGTCCGAAGAAATGTTGATAGAAATGGCCATGAATAGGGGAGGGGGGGGAACCCAGACCCATCAGAGAGAGAGATAAATTTTGGAGTGGCCAAATAAACATTTACACGCATTCTTACAAGAGAGGAATGCACTGGCAACCTCCTCAACACCCAAAAGTCCTCGAAGGCCACAAATGACGAAGTGGAGAATCACAGCATTCTTTACTTAGGGCATATCGGTGTCAAAGCCTATGATTGAGAGGCGCCATCATGAAATTTGAATTCTAATGTAAATGCAGACTATTTACGTCAAGATGCAAACGGCTGGGAACACTGAAGAACAGAAAGGCCAGATTAGACTTTGCTAGAAACCATGTTACAAAAAAACAAATATTTGTCCAGTTCTGATACGAGATAAACGTGGATCAGATGGCCTGAGAAGGAAAGGAAGGACTCCAATATCTTGTGTCTGACATGACAGTGAAGACGGGGTTTTGTCATGGGCATGTACGGCTCGAGTGGAAATGGCTCACTGATGTTTATTGAGAATGTGACTGCTGATGGAAGTATCCGAGGCATAAGATGTAGTGTGCAAGACCGACACGACAGAGCTTCAAATCACAGATGAATAATGACCCAAAATATAATCTCAGTTAAACCTAAATTTTTTAATTTTATTTATGGAAGACCAAACCGAGGATACAAAGATACACAAACAAGCAGGAATTGAAGGTAGCTGCAGTAAAGGAATGGCCAAGCAGATCAAGGAAGGAAACGTTTTGATGCATACTGTGATTTCCTCGCGTTCCAGACTTCATTGCATTCAAGTAATAAAAATAATCCTAATATTCGTGACCGTTATATTATATGACCGAAATTATATATATATATATATATATATATATATATATATATATATATATATATATTATATATATATATATATATATATATCATTATACAAAATAAACAAAAAGATATTTCAAGTCATTTTCCCATTTGAAAGATTCAAAGATTGATTGATTTGGGTGGGGAAAATAACTTTGCAGTCTATCTAACAGCAATTACAGAGATAATTTGATCTGTAATTAAAAAAACAACAAAAACACGTTTTGAGCTGCATAGTTTGAGTGTGTCTGAATTCCAGTGCTCTCTAAAGTCTAAAATTCTTGTTCTTGCTCTTTCCCAGGCTGCGTCTCAATCAGCACAACCGCTAAAGTTCACCACCTCGGACTCCTGCGACCGCATCAAAGACGAGTTCCAGTTCCTCCAAGCCCAATATCACAGGTATGTGAGTCAGGATTCTACCCGAGCATAAAAGTCAAATGGCATGTAAATTTCTTACGTATTTAAAGTTTACCCATGTACTTATATTTAACTTGTATATTTTGCATTTGAATATTCATAAACCTGAAGCTCAGAGGGAAGAATATCAGCAGAGCTACACTGTATTTTTGTGTAAAACATGAAAAATGCAAATTATAGACACCTATCTTAGAATTTGATCTGATTTATTTACTATTGAATTTTAAATCGGTGAATATTGAACACTTTTGTTGTTACGGTACTGTGCATCAGCTTTAGGCACATGCAAGTCAGAAAGAGAAATAAACTGTAATAATCCAAACATGGTCAATATCTGATATGATAACTGCTTTAAAAAAAAGTTTTAATCAGTAGCCTCAAGTACAACTTGTGTGTTTTATCTTAGAGGAATCCGCCACAATTCTTCTGGAGGCTTTCACACTTGAATTTTAGTTTTATGTCTTCAAAAAAAAAAAAAGAAAAGAAAGTGGCATAATATGATGCTTTCTTTGCAGACATACAGTTTTCTCTAACAGTTAGTTTTCAAGTTAAAGGAGTTCAAGTTTTTGGTTCCACAGACGTGTTTATATAGAAATATTGTTCATTTGCTACACAAATGTATGGAACGTCTGACCTCTTGTATAATACAGGGTTGCCAAAAGTATTGGAACGAAAGAGAAACTTCAATGTTTAAATGACAGTCTACATTTTTTTTATATGATAGTCGAGATGATAAAAATTATTTGTTGTTTTATTGGCGGCATGGTGGCATAATGGTTAGGACTGTCGCCTCGCACCTCGAGGTTCAGGGGTCGATTGTGGATCTGTGTGCGTGGAGTGTTTTTTTGGGGGGGGGAGGGGGGGTTTCCTCCAGGTACTCTTGTTTCCTCCCACAGTCCAAAAACATGCAGGTTTGGCTAATTAGTGTTTCCAAATGTCCATAGTGTGTGAATGCATGTGTGTGTGTGTTTTCCCTGTAATGGATTGGCAACCCTGTTCAGGGTGTACCCCACCTTGTGCCAAGTTTCCTGGGATAACCTCCCGTTCCCCCACGAACCTGTTCCATGTATAGAAATTTGAAGTCTCTAGTTTCAGCCATTTTTTTTTTCCCAGCCGAGATGGACACCTCGTCTTCAGAAAGTAAAAGTCTTGTCGCATATTCGTTCTACCCTATAACTAAACAAGCTCATTCTAATCTAAGCACAACTCTTCAGCCAGATACGTGAAAACTAATTGGAGAAACCTGTTTTGTGCACAGAGACGTTTTTGCCTCATCAAATGCCTCCAAAGTTTCAGAACTCAACTTGACAGTGTCCAGCCTGTAACGCGGGTTTCCAACGCACGTGATTTTCTACCAATTTCCGCTCGCTCTATTTTGAGACTTGAGTGAGTTTAGTCTGATTCTGAGAAACGTAGATCGGAGACTTTTTACGCTCGCGATTTTTGATAATGTAGCGGACAATCGACTCGGTACAGCGACTCGGAAGCTTTTGCGTGTGGTAAATGGTTTGTTAAAAATCAGTTTAGCGCTCTCTCTGGTGTTTAATCTAAAAAATAAAAAAATAAAAAATAAAAATGTATGATACCATTGTGTATGAAATGTGCTATACAAATAAACTTGCTTTGCCTTGCCTCAATCGTCACTGATGGGTAAGAAAGATGGGTGGGAATTGGATGTGACTAAATTTTTTTGGGGGGGGGAAGGGAGACGTCAGAGAAATTCCAGAAATAAATATATAAAATAAATAAAAGCATGTTACAACAAAGAGTGCCGTAAGATCACATTTTAGATCTTGTGCAGACTCAAATAGTGCACGCTCCTATGTGTGGGTGTAATTGATCACGTATTCCTGTGGGTTAATTAAAAAAAACAAAAACAATCAAGTTGAAATAAAGTTCAGGGTGTTTAGAGCAAAACAATATTATTTTGAACACTATTTTGAATTCTACTTGAAACAGCTTTTTTCGCAACATATGGGTCACTTTAGGGGGAGGGGGGTGTGAGCTTATCATTTTTATTCTTCTAAGTCACTGAAAGACGAAGGCCCTGACGGACGAGTGGAATGATGAACAGAAGGCATGGACGAGAGGATAAACAGAGCGCCGAGATCTGCTGCGGTGTTTCAGGCGGCTCAGAAGTTGTAAAGAAAAAAGTAGCACTCGGTTTTGTTCCTTATCTGTATAAACATTTACATTCTTAGCTCGACCAATCGCGTGTCGCTTGTTCGGTACTGACCAATCAGATGGCAGAGGCAGCGAGACCCGGTTGTCATGGTGATGGAAACATTTTTCCCCCCCCTCTTTCTCTTGCCGAAGAGGGATTAGGTGAAGTGGAAATGACAGCCTGAAGAAAAGTGTGTGTGTGTGTGTGTGTGTGTGTGAGATAGAGAGAGAGCGCAAGAGCTAGCAACACCTCCCCCTTCACAGTAACTTCAGGCTGGAATGTAAATATTTTACCTGATACGCATACACATCGGCACGGTCCGTTTCAGCCGTGCCTCACACACACTTACACACACGCTTGCACACAAATCCAGATTACTATTCAAGGCTTTTCACCCGGTGTAGAAGTATTACTCTATTTACTGTATGTGCTGACTTGGCAAACAACCTTGTAAAAACGCTTTCTCTTTTTTTCTCTCTCTGTGTGTGGTGTGTGTGTGGTGTGTGTGTGGTGTGTGTGTGGTGTGTGTGTGGTGTGTGTGTGGTGTGTGTGTGGTGTGTGTGTGGTGTGTGTGTGGTGTGTGTGTGTGTGTGTGTGTGTGTGTGTGTGTGTGTGTGTGTGTGTGTGTGTGTGTGTGTGTGTGTGTGTGTGTGTGTGTGTGTGTGTGTGTGTGTGTGTGTGGTGTGGTGTGGTGTGGTGTGGTGTGGTGTGGTGTGGTGTGGTGTGGTGTGGTGTGGTGTGGTGTGTGTGTGTGCATGACTACCTCTCTTGCAGCCTAAAGCTGGAGTGTGATAAACTGGCCACGGAGAAATCAGAGATGCAGCGTCATTACATCATGGTGAGTAAATCCTGCACGTTGAAATGAAAGGAAATTTCTACCGAAGAGGCCTGGCATTTTGGCAGCATAGATTGGCAAGACCCAAGTCTTCCTTCTCTCGTGATTTTGCACATTGCTACGGCTTCAAAATTGTGACTTGCCATGGCTCTGACCTCATCAGCTATGGCTGTGCAATGACTTGTTTAAGAAGCAACGGAGCACCATGTGAGGTCACGGAAAAGCCGATAATAATAGTTGCTTATTAAGGGTCACGTGACTTTCTGCCCTACGGCTGCCCACAATTAATTGCAGAAGGCCAGAGGTGATCAGAGGTAGACCGTGCGGTAAGCCTCGGGCAGACCTACTGCTCATAAAATGCCAAAGCTCTGCCGCCCGGATACACCCTGGTAAGCCACGATTCTACCATACGACTACCCGAGACTCATCACAGTTTGTTAACTTGTAGTGAATCTTAGCAACAAAAAAAATCATGAAAGGCTTGTTCAGAGCTGTCCCTATGGGTTTTTTTTTTTTCATGCACCTTTTTGGCATTAAGCTTGAAGATCATGAAGGTTAAAATCTGATGCGGGGAGGGGGGGGGGTAAACTTTTCACCTTGTTGATGCAATGAGCTTTTTTAGGGCTGGAAATAGGGGTATTGGGGGGGGTGCCTAAAAACAGGCTTGAAACTTGACAAAAGGAATGAAATATGTTGAGGTGCCAAATCTTGTTTGGCAGCAGGTTAAGGCATGTATCAGTCAGATCAGTTAGAAAGCATCACTGGACAGTACTGTCTTTGCACCCTGATTGTGTAAATCGAGGCCATCAAGCTAAACACTAAGAAGCAATAAGATCTTTTAGATAGTTAATAAGTAAGATGAATTCTTGATGCAGACGTATTTGTGAATTTTGATTGTTCAATTCAAGTTTGAGAACTGAGAGGAAAACCTACTTTTTTCATTAAAAAAAAAAAAAGCCATGATGCAATAAATTGCATCATACAGCATATACTGCAGTCTTTCACAGCAATTATTCCAAATCCCGGACAGTACACTCACCAGCCACCTCATTAGGGTTCAACTGTTCAATTCAAATATGGAAGCAGCCAATCAAATGGCAGCAACTCAGTGCATTTAGGCATGTAGACCTGGTCAGGACAACCAGGCATCAGCGGAACGAGGAAGAACAGCGATTTAAGTGTCTTTGAACGTGCTGGCATGGTTGTCGATGCCAGATAGGCTGGACTGAATCTGCTGATCTACTGGGATTTTGTAGTCAGAAATTGGACAATTGAAGATCGTTCTCAATTGAGTCTCAATTTCTGCTGCAACATTCAGATGGTAGGGTCAGAATTTGATGTACAACAACATGAAAGCATGGATCAGCTGTTTAAGTCAAATATCAGCAGTTGAGGATGGTGGTGGTGGTTGTATAATGGTGTGGGGAAAATTCTTTTTGCCACACTTTGAGCCCCTTGGTATCAATTGAGCATTTTTTCAGTGCAACAACATTTACTCAGATGGGCTCACGGTCACCAGATCTCAATCCAATGGAGCACCATTGGGATGTGGTGGAAATTCGCGTCATGGATGTGCAGTCGAGAAATCTGCAGCAAACTACGTGATGCCATCATGTCCATGTGGAAACAAAATCTCGAAGGCTAAAGGCGCGAGCATGTTCCATTTACATGGATTTATTTGATGGACACTTCTCTCTCAAAGTCATTTGCATGAGAGGAAGAATGCAAACCAAGCTGTTAAAGAAACATTTAAATATTGAGAGAGCTGCGTTAACATTGGTCCAGATTCAACCCCTTACTATGCCAGAGTTCGAATCATTTAACTATCAGTTAACAATCGTCTGCCCTGCTGGCGTGGTTACCCTTAAGAGTGACTCCAGGTGTGCAGATATCCAGGTTTGGCAGCACTTCTGTAATGGAGTTTAATAAAGCGTACCGAAATGAAGCCGAAACTGCTTTTTGTGTGTATAAAAGGTAGCACTTATCCAGTGTTAAAGTCTTTTTAAATGTCAGTTATTGTACTGGTCCAGCAGTTTTCTATGCCTCCACAGATGGTGCACCTTTATTCCACATATCTTTACACGGAAGGATAATTAAGCCCGGCTTACTAGCTCTCGCAGACACGGTCGGATTATACACAGAAAAGTTATTGCGCAAGGGATATAAGTATAAGGATCCATCAATTAAAGAAAACAACTAAGGCTATTTGAAATGACTGGAACTGGGTTCAAAACTGTCCAACACATGAAAAACCTGGAAGGATGGTGCTGAACTGTCAGCTATAGTTTTATGGTTTTTCTTTCAAAATAAGTTATGTTCAATAGTGATGAGAACTCTCGGGATTGGGACTAAACAGCTGCGTGTCCATAAGAAAACCACCTGAATTGACCCTGTGCATTGCTCCATCATGTACAAGTGATATGATCAGGTGTTGCTTCAGGCGGTCAGGTCTCGACTCAGCAACGTCATGTGGCAATAAACTGAAGTCAGCTGACGACCTGAAAGTGCTGATTGACCAGTTTATCACATTTATGGAGTTTTTCTAGGGATTGTGAAACCAGAGAGTGGTTCTGGGAGCATGAAGAATGATTTTCACACGTGACCTGGCCACCACATCGTGTGCTGTAATCAAACCTAAAGGTGATTTGAATAGAGTCGTTTTATTGGCCAGGTAGTGTAGTTCTTGAACTTATTGCATCACTGCTGAATTTTAGAAGGTCTGGGTTTTAATTTCCTGAAACTTGTGCATTTCTTTTAATCCATCGTCGGTTCTATAGTAACCGCTCATTAACAGGGACCTGTACAGCTTACGTCATCTTTTAACATACACTAAGGCTAAAGGTAGACACGATATTTAACAAAGAAACTTATCTAATTAATGATGAGTTTTATTTATTTATTTAAAGACAAATTTATTACGGTAGCAGTCTCTAGTGTCCGTGCACAACCCATTTGAACAACTCATAATCACAAATTTCCACCACATTTTCTTTTTTTAAATCAAGCCTCAGAAAATCTTTTCAATGCTTTCCAAAAGTTCAAGATGTTCAATGATTAATAATAATAAATCTTAAAATATGAAATGCTCAAATTTGAAATTTAAAAAGAAACATTAAGCATGATCTTTTTTTTCCCCTTTTGTTTGATGTTCAAAGGAGAAAAGTATTGATCTTTCTTTTGTTCAATAGTGAGTCATTATGAAGGTTGAATTCATCATCAAGAATAAATAAAAATAAATGAATAAAACACAAAGTTGCCCCAAAACCAGCCGATCGGAGCAACCGGGTTCAATCTTGTTCCCGTCTCTGATTGGCTGGGTTCGCGGCACATTTATCATGTCGTGAAGTTGTATAAGCTCCAGTGTTCCCAGATTGGTGCCATTTTCCACCCAGTTGGGCTCCTCTTGTAAAAACGTGTCTTGGGTGGGTTATAAAAATTTGGCTAATTTAAGTGAGACAAAGGATGTGTTTTATATTTAAAATATATATATATTTTTTTTTTTTAAACAGACCAAACTATAATATCAGTTAGAGATCTCATACTGAAGCTCAATTATTTTCACATCCAAACGGACTGGTTCCTCATGGAGGTGTTATCACATGTAATTCGACATTCTGTTTAAGGACAAAGTGGAACGAGACCCAAATGCAAGTCTGTGCTTGGGGTGGCGAGGGGGTTAGGGGATACACCTATTTCAAGCGATGATGGCTGAGCCCTGTACGGATCAATTACAGTCCGTTTATACCAGAAGTCATGGCACATCACACCGCCCCATCATTGATTATCTTCCTTGATTGTTGTCCATGCCGCGACGTGTTCTTGCATTCTTAACCTCGCATTCAGACAGTATGTATAATTGGAAATGACTTCTTGAATTTTTCATTCTGAAGTTCAATATTTATGACTGTTGGACCTCTTTAAGTAATTCATCTGTAAGAAGGTTCCTGTTTAATCATAGTGTTAGTCTGAGCACCATCTAGTGCTTGCATTTCCCTCGCAATCAGACCCTCACTGTGAACCGGCTCTCCTCCAGTCAATCTTTTTTTTTGTCCATCGCTATAATGTGTTTTCGGCATGGGAGGGGACAGGGGGCTTCTCTTTGTTTCTTTGTGTTCCCTTCTTTGAAAATATACCTGTATTTATTGCTCTAATATAACTGCTCATACAGATCATTGATACTGTGGACTCTCGTCAGATTTGAAAGCGGATTTTGCTGCAAAAGCTGCTGATCATGCCAGCACTAGATGTCTGATTAATAGATTTTTATTTTATATATATATTTATTTATTTATTTAGTCTCTTGCCTGGCATCTCTGCGTCTCTCACTTTTCCTTAACACACAAACCCTGGAGCGTTTCTTTTTCTTCACACCGAAACGCCCTATCGATCGGCTTTAAATATGAAGTCTAAAGAGTGTACAGGCTCATCGATCAGCTCATAACCGATCGATAAGAGGCAGTATTGTAACGGCAGCAGACCAACATAGCGACCGCGTCTCAAGGGAATACGCGAGGCGTTCTGGTTTACAATGCATGTTTTGCCTCAGAGCAAAAACACTTGGCTTGTTGCCACAGCGGGAGGCAGAGACAGCTCGTCTTTGTTTAGATTTTTATATTATTTGGAAAATAATTAAGCCTTTTCGAGTAAAATGTTTTAGTCAGAAGGGATATTTTATGAATAAAATGTTTAAAAAATAATATTCTGTCTCTTCTAGCTTGTCAAACTAACAGGTTTGTATATTTAATCCTTCCCTTTTTTTTTTCTTTTTTTTTCAAATAGTATTGTTAATACTGTAATAGGATAATAATAAAAATTTCGTATTCTTTATTTGAACATTGTAACATACAGCGTTAACTTTTGGTTTAATAAAAAATCCTTAACGTGTTAAATAATTAACCGCATATAAATTCTAATTTGGTTAGCACCTTGGCCTCGCACCTCCTGGGTTGTGGGTTCGATTCTGGCCCCGGCTCTGTTCGCGTGCTTAGCGGGTTTCCTCCGGGTCCTCTGGTGAATGTGGGAGACGTGTAGTCGGGTGTACATGAGGGGACAGCCGTTTCCACATTTCCTGTAGCGCGTGATCAAGAGTGTATCCTTGCCTCATGCCGCGAGTCCCCAGGGATAAGCTCCAGACCTCAGGTGACCTGTACAAGATAAAGCGGTATAGAGAATGAACAAATTCCAATTCCTTAACCTTCCTCGATTTGACGCATCTGGATGCACAAGCCTAAAACAGGTCTGAGAACAGTTCTCGACCCTATCAGGTTGAACCTGTTCTGATTCTAAACTGTTCTCAGAACTGTGCGTTAGCGCATCCCTGATTATTTCTTTGCACAAACTCCTGAAAGTGGAAGAAACCAGTATTAAACGCTGTGACAGAAAAATAAATGTAGAGTCCTAAATCCAATACATTTTCAATAATGCGCGGCCATGCGACTTGAATGAGAACATCATGCTAAAAATCACATCCGTGTGTTTAAAATGAATGAGGGGTCGTTCATTAAACATACAGTACTTTGACCCAAATGTCGCGAGCAAAGACGTCTAGAGAACAGCCTCATCCACGTCGGGGTCAGATTAAAGTCACGAACGTGAACCGTCATATGACATGCAAATCCGATCTGAACAAACAAATTAGAATTGACCGACGTGTCTTGTGCGATACGAACGCAGCCTTGTGAGCTCATTCAGTGTCCCGTTTAATGAAGGGGAGTGTGTGTATAGTGTGCGTACGGCCGTGTGCTCTAAATGCAGCGTGTTTAACGCATTCTCCTCTCTCTTGCCTGTGTTGCAGTACTACGAGATGTCGTACGGGCTCAACATCGAGATGCACAAACAGGTAAGAGCCTGCAGTGTGAAATGTCAGAGTAGAAGGTAAGTGCGTCGTGGCACGTAGGTACATTTGTGACCATGATGTATTGATAGGTACGGCTAATAACTTTCGATATATGTTCAGATTCCTACTTACAATAACATCATTTGTGCATCTGAGACAAATGTAGAGAGAAAAAATTCGTTCTATTGAGCGCCTAGAGGCACATGTGAAGAGGACGAAGGATGACTTGTAGACCTGCAGGGCATTCTATGATAGCTAAACAAGTAGCGAAGTAATCCTCATCATGAACAACAATCATATGAGAGGCTTTATTTATGTATGCACCAAAATCTACAGTGCTGAAATGAAAAGACAAACAATACGACTTCGTCATCTGTGAGTTTATTTTTCCCGAAAGACACTAACATACACACGGTTAGCGTTTAGATTTATTACGGTCAACGGTTTGATTCGTCAGGGTTGGAAGTGTGTGCGCGCCGCCTCACACTGTTCGTATCGTACACGCAGATGTTCAACCCGGATTTCACACACTCCTCACAATTAGGCGTCAGGTGGTGTAAGATCGGGGGAACGCGACAGATCAGGGGAACGGGAAGGAATGTGTCCTGCCACCTTTTTCAAACCCGGTCCCCATTCACGACCGCTTCCGTGTGAGCGGAAATAAAACTCTGAAGACTATGAACTCTTTTTCCTCTGTCGAGAGACGGCAACATCTGCACAACACAACTTCCTTTCCACTACCGGGAACACGAAGGCATGTCTGAGATGCGCTAGTTTCAGTACTGCATATTTAATAAACACACACAAACATATTTCAAATTATACTAATATTTTTGGTCTTTATTAATTATTAAAATGATCTTACACCTTACACACTGATATACTGATACAGTATTAACCTGTGACCAGCTGCTGTTTAAATTCCTGTTGTGGAAAACTAATCCAGATGTTCAGATCAATCAGTATTGAGAATTCAGCATTGGTGTATAGAATGGCTCATGTTTTTTTTATTATTATTATTATTATTATTATTATTATATAAATTTGCAAAACTTAGGAGCACTGTGTTGATCTGTTTTTTTTTTGTTGTTGTTGTTTTTTTCCTCTTCTCTTTGCTCAGGCTGAGATCGTAAAGAGGCTG
>QNUK01000764.1:25000-40000 GCA_013621035.1 Clarias magur
TTCGTCCACAGTCAGAACGAGTGCAGGTTTTGCTCCGACACATCCAGAATGCACTTCTCGCGTTCGAGAGCGTGGTGTTGAGAAGAGTCGAGCACGCCGTTTCTAGATCGAATCAGTTTTTTTCCCCCTGACTCAGATACTCGAAATAATGGTCGATATAGAACCTGTTCTTAAAAAAAAAATTTTTTAAGTTTTCTTTTTTCCCCCCCCCCTCTCTTAGAGAACGAAATAAACATTGAGACGGACGCTTTAAAGGACAGGGAGCCGCTTTGCACAAAAAAAGTACTGCAAGATCTGTCCCAAGTGAGACACAGGTCAGGCTTCAGAAGGCAAATATGGCTCATGTACAAAAGAACAGGTGATGGCTTGTGTGTTAAAACAGGAAGTACAGGGGAAGAAATGATTAAAGGGTCCAATCTTAAAGTCTTTCTAGAGAATTTCGGCCATTGGAACACTTTTAAAATGGATCATTGTGTAAATGGAAACTAAATTTAGTTTCCTGTTTGTAGTTTTGTCACTTGAAAATTGTTGAATTGGGTGGCGGAAAAAAACAAGTATTTCGGAAAAGCAGACTAGTGCCAAATAATTATTTATTTTAAAAAAAAATTGTATTTTAAAAAAAAAAAAACTTTTTTTTTTTTCCCTTCTGTTAAATGACCACAGGGTGGCAGAATTTCCTCGAGAACCTGTCTGGGCTATGTTTGACTTCTAGGAATTTGTTACCTGAATAACAACAAGATTTGTTTGAGAACAGGGAAATGATCAAACTCCAGGCCTTACGGACGAAAAAGAGAAGAATCATGCTGTGTGTGGTGCATGGTAATATATTTGGGAATGAAAGCGCGTGTGTGTGTGCGCGTGTGTTATAGAATAGGATAGAAAAGTATTGTTTGTAATGTATGTATTTTAGACACGCTCTTAATCCTTGTCAATCAAAAACAGAAAAGGACCTTGATGTCAGTGTGTCCTTGCTTAAAAAAAAAAAAAAAATCATTTTACAAAATAATTTTACAGACACTTGCCATTTGTCCATAGTGTAGTCATCCAGCTTGGGGAAAAATTGGCTAATCATGATGTGAAAACACGTACGACACACAGAGCATGCTTTTCTATATGTTAGATTCCTCATACAGTAAGTCGGAATGAACACCGATCACCTTCACTTTTTTTTTTTTTTGCTTTTTAAACGCTTGTATTTTAAACAGCTTGGTCTTAATCATGTCACCATGAGGGGGAAAATAAAAAAAATAGTCAAGCAGGTAAAGTACACAATACGTACATCTTACTGGAACTATCCGTACACATCAAATCAAATGGTGTGAGAGTGTGTGTTTGTTGTGAAGGGACATTTTCTAATATATGTATAAATATAACAATATACATATAATTTTGTAAACATTTTCTATGTATAAAGCTACATTTATCGTGTGCGAAGGACATGTTGTAGTGTATGCAGGTTTGATGACTGACTGACTCCGAGACTGTCCAGTATATTGATTGAGAAATACAGTACGTATGCTGAAATACTAAAGTTGTATTTCAGATAAAAAAAAAAATTTAAAAAAACTAATAAAAATAAGAAATTGTCTGTAGTTGTTACAGTAGCTAGCGATCAGCCCATCTCGTTGGGACCTGAAGTATTTTTCCTTTACACTTCTTTAAAAAAAAAAAAAGAAAAGAAAAAAATGACGTTTAATGAGTTAACCAAGCTATGTAGTCACGCAGGTCCAGATGATGGTTGATTTTTATAAATTGTAAATACAATATCAGTTTTCTCATCACCTGTAAAGTTAATGTCTGTTTTTGATCAGACGTTAAAAAGTTCAATCCTTCTGATTCCCAATTAGTACGTTTACTTTCACTTCTCCTTTTTGTGATGCGTGTTAAACTTTTGAGTGTGTTCTTGCTGAAAGTGTGTCAGTTGTGTTCTGAAGATCAATGTTGCGCTTTTTTTTTTCATCCTTTCTTTCTTTTTTTTTAATGAGAAAAAAAATAAACAATTGTGAGACTCAAATTTGTTTCATTATTCAAGACTGGGATTCTGCAGTAAGGAAATATTTATGGTGCCTTACAAATAAAAGCTTCAGTGTACCTCTGAGCACGTGTCCGTCGTTATTATTTTATTTTGTTCATTTTTTTAATTTAGACCATTATGAACTGTCAAAAATAATAAAAAAAAAAATATTAATATAATGTTACAATGAAACCCTCAGTTTAGGAGGTGATGGCAAGTTTATTTATTTATTTATTTATTTTCTAATCTCATGTCCAATAGATGGAGCTCTATTTTAACAAACTTGTGTATCCATTATGAATTATAGTATATAACTGTACAACACACACAGAATGAAGACTGCATTTATGAATCACTTAGATCATCTTTGCGATTCATAAAAACCTCATTAAGACTGAATGTAATTGTTTCATGATTTAAGTGAATCATTTCGACTTGATTCACTTACATTACTTAAGCATACCATAATTTAATTAATTATTTATGCAGAAAAATGGATCAATCAAATTCATGGTTCAAGTGTACCATTTAAACCGAGTCATGATTAGACAAATAATTTACATGGATGAAGCGTTTACATGAATTCTTTTTACTCTTATCAGGATTTAAATGAATGATTTGGACTGAATCATGAAACAGGAAAAGTAAAACATGGTATTGGTGTTGAAAAGGAAATAGTCTCATCTACAGTAGGTGTGGTTTCTTCAACTTTTCAAATTAAAATCAATTCTAATTGTCATTCAGATGAAACTACCTAGATTTCATAAACCTGAAAAAAAAAAGTATTATTCTAAAATGCAAACTTGATATAATTAGCAATATCAAAAAAGACATTGCAACATGAATTTGATGTGGTTACGGACACTACAGATCTTTTGCATTTTTTAAAGCTTTTACTAAAAACCACCTCTTTTTAATTTAAGCGATGATTTTTGCAGGTCATATTCTTCTGGAAGCTTACACCAATTTAAGTATCAATATTTAAAGAAATATGAATTACATGCATTTTAAATCATTGTTATTTGAAGCGCCGAACGCTGAAAATGGCCATATCTCTCAAATGGCTGAAGTTAGCAACTTGAAATACATTTTTCATATCTGTACAAAATCAGCACCAATACTGTGTTTTGTCTGAAATCGACTCATAATTTAAGTTAATTATTTACACCAATTTACGAATCATTTGCACAAATTTTATTTATAATAATTTTATAAATAATTTTACTTTATTAGAATGTAAATCAACTATTTAGACTGAAACATAAATCATTAAACTTCATGAGTTAAGTGTACAATTTAAACTGAATCATGATTCACTTAGTCAAATGCAAATCATTATTGAAATATTTTTTCACACCAAATCAGAAATCACTTAAACAAGAATCGATCAATGCTTAAACTGAATAATTGAATAAACAGACCGAATAATTAATCAATAAGGCAAAATCATATCATGATGCAAATGAATTATTTAAACTGAAACATGAATCTCTTATACAGAGTAGTGTTCAGAGCAGCGTTCCAATGTAATCATGATTCACTTACACACATGCACACACATGCATTTCAACCGAATCACGTGTCACTTGGACGGCATTGAATCACTTACATGAAATCATTTCACAATTCAAATGAATCGTTTACACTGAATCATCAAAAACATTTGGTTTGACTCGCAAGAGGTACAGAAATGTTGATAATACACCATACAGTACACACACCAAATACATTCAATCACTATACAGCTTAAATAATTTTTTTTTTTTTTTTTAAAGAAACAATAATATACAGACTATATAAACAGATCAGGAATGTACAGTACATAAAGTATGAGAGAGGATGGTTGTTCAAATGACAGCATTGTTCATATCAGATATGATGATGATAAGGAATTGTGTGTGTGACCATTTAAAATATTAAGCAATATCAAATGATGGAGGAAACACGCTGGATATAGCATCACAGCCATGCTCCAGTAAATACAGCATCCCAGCACAACCTCCAGTGTGATATTGCTTTTATACAACATTTCCACATGCACCGTTGATTATCAACAGATGATTCGTTATTTTGCTCCACCATCTCGTATCCATCCGTGACTAGCGGAGCTGGCGGTGTAATTAACATGGGTGAGAGTAGTTTTAAAATACAAGCAGTATGTAGCCAAAGGGTGAAAAGAATAAACCATGGAGGTGGTGGACAGTCTAGTAAATCCTGTAAGGTTCTCTTTATATTTGCACTTATTCCACTTTAGAACACCACTTCTGTTAACTTCCAGGTTCGGGATTGAGTAAAAGTGGGACGATGTACAATCCCTTGTCCCAAGTACACACCAGTCCAAGTAGTGCGCTTAGATTTGGAACTCAGTCTCAGGCGTATCCTTATCAGATATGCTTTCTTGCTAAAAGTGCTTCTGTGACTGATGTTGAATGTGGGTTTCGCCAGGCGGCTGCTCTCTCCTCAGTACTGTGGACCGAACAGAACTACTTTCAGCCATGTTGTAACCCATAGTTAGTGTAATTAACCGGTTACTGGAGCCCCTGGGCTGCGGAGTGATACGTATAGAGTAGTTAAACGCCTCAGCGCTGTCGCTGTCCATTATCGCCACCCATGGGTTGCCTCTCGTCCAATCAGATTGCTCGGTTGGAACTCACTGCTATTTGGTAGTACAAGATACATGCAAGTGTTTGTACAATATTTATGAGGTAGGGTGTGAACAGTTTTCTAAAACAGTTTCTCCAGCAAGTCGTACAGTGGACGATCCTGGTCGATTATTTATGAGGTACTGTTCTTATCCCAGGCGGTTTGGGTGCCCATGTTCTTTACCATCTGCCAGAAGCTTGTTTCCAGGTTGTGAGGTATTTGTAGTGAGTTTTCCTGTCTGTTTCCCGTTTCGTGTACAGTATCAGTAGTGGAGGATGGGCAAGGGAGCGACAATGTATATATTTTTTTTTTCATAGTTATTACAGTTTTCTGCGGTTTCCTCCTCTCCTGTTTAAACCAGATGGTGAGACAGGATGGACTCAATGACAGCAGTATTCTGTGGCAGACCGTACTTCATCAGTTGGCGCAAGAAGTAAATCCTTTGCTGTGCTGTTTTGAGGATGGAGCTTACAGTATATTGGTTTTCTACTGCAGATCTTAGGAAATGGCGGTCCCCAGAAACGTAAAGGACTCCATGGATGAAACAGGGCTGTTAGATATTGTGAGTCCACAGCCATCGTCACAGTTTTGAGCGTGTTCAGCTTCAGGTTGTGAGAACTGCAGTAGAGAACCAGCTGTTTCGCCTCTTGCCAGTATGCAGACTGATTGCCATCTTGGTGGCTAAAATGGTTAAGGCTCTGGGTTAATGATCAGAAGATCACAGGTTCAAGTCTCAGCACTGCCAAAGCTGCCACTCTGGAGCACGTGATCAAGGCCTATAACCCTATCTGCCCAATGGGTGCTACATACAGTATAATGTTAGGGGGTTAATGTAGTTTTTATGTCCAGTAAAGCAGGATGCTGGGTGATCCAGCTTTACAACTAAAGACTGCTAAAGACTAATGCATTTTTATCTCCACACTGAAATCACTCACTCATTGTCTATACCGCTTTATCCTGTCATGGGTCGCCTGGAGTCTATCCCAGGAGACTTAGGGCACAAGGCGCGGTACACCCAATCCATCGTAGGTTACACACACATACTGTACACACACTACAGGAAATTTGCGAATGCCAGTTTGTCTAATCTGCAGGTCTTTGGACTGTGGGAGGAAACCGGAGTACCTGGAGGGAACCCACCGAGCACGGGGAGAACATGCAAACTCCATGTTTACATGTATGAGACAGGAACCGGACCCGAATTCGGTCGAACCCCGAACCACTACACCACTGTGCCGCCACTGACAATCTTTTTATTTTATTTTTTTTATTTCAGTTTTATTCACTTTATTTGTGGTATGTAAGATTTATTTGTAGATTCACTTTCCTTCTTTTTCATTGCACCCTTTCATTTTCTCTCTCTTTACAGTATATTGTTCATATCCATCAGTTGTTCCTGGAAACGGTGACAGTGCACTTCTCTGAGGCAGTGTACTTCACTCTTTCATTCCTCAGCCTGTCACCGTTCTTCCACCTTTTCTGCCTCCTCCTGTCTGTCTGTCGGTCTCTCTGTCTTTCTCGCTGTCATTTTCTCTTTCACACTCCTTCTCGTCTCTACTCCTTTGTCTGCCATCGTTCTTTCTCTTCCTACCCTCTTTCTCTTTCAGGTTTTCCTTCAGTTTTTCATGTGTATCACTTGTCAGTCTCTCAGACACCCTAGCGCTCATAATAAGAGGTTTGGCACACAGACTGAGGAAAAGTGTAGCACATAAGGAAGGTTGTTAAAGAAAATTAATCAATGACAGGGTCATGTGATGTCGCCTGATGCGAATCTGTTCCCGCCTTACAATTATACAGCATATAACGAAGCGTGAACCTGGACCCTGGAGGTGCAAGGCGACAGTGCTAACTGAGCGCTCAGCCACCGTGCTGCTTAGTTGCTAATTATTCATTTTATTACTAATAATAATAAAAACATTGTTGTGGTTACGCCACTATTACAGTGTTTTATATATGGTTATTATACTTTTTTTTTTTTTAATACAGTAATATGAATAACCTACTGATTAATAAGAGAATATCCTCACCCTGTTGGCTGTGTATGCTTTTCTAATGCTCTTCCATGGTGGTCAGTCGCTGGGTAACATCGCTAGGTAGCTGCCTTTAGAAACGTGTTCTGAACCAAATTCGCATGTCCAGTCACTCTCATTTTGTGTAATTTTCATACACCGAACTCTGGAGGTTTTGTTGTCTGATCTATTTTGATATCACACTTGATTCTCCAGACTGTCTGACATGAACAGCTCTAACTAGGGAGATTTCCAGGGCTTGCAACAGCTTAGTAATACCATGTTTGTGACTATTTTTATTCCCCTGACTCAATGATATACATAAAATTCATTTTCAACAAAAGCTTGTGCAGGCGCTGTCGCTGGCCCTAAAGCTAGACTCCTCAGAAAATCACAAACATCTTTTAAATTGCTGTTATATGTCAGAGTGAAAAGCTTCCTTTCTGAGGGTTTCCTTTCCCAGAGCTTCCTGTATCACTCCAGCAAATTGCAGTCCCACAAAAACCTATTAAACAGTTGCATTCACTGATTTCAAAAACAGTCTAGTAGTTAAAGTGCCAAACCCACAAGGAAATGACACTGAAAATCTTTATTATCAGCTAAAAGAGACATATTTCAGTTTTTTCGCCCTCTTGCGAATAATCATTCATAGTAAATGGGCGCCCTCATGACCCTAAGGCTGAAATATTTTGCACAGCTGGATCTGGAACACCTCTGCATCTTCTTGCCAGCTTAGCCCAGCATATGTCCTTCATGCTTATGAACAAGCTCTGAATCCCAGCCTGTAAATGATAACAGATTGTTTTCATCTAACACATGGCTGGAGTGCTTCTCAAAAAAAAAAAAAAAAAAAAAAACATTACCGTGGACTCAAACAGCTGAACCACTGAGCTAAGGCTGTTTGGAACCATTCAAAGAGTTAATGTAAATTTGACATCATAAAATTGCTGTTGGGTTTAAGCAATACTCCAGTGTTTTTATATTTCAACCTCCTCTCAAATCTACTGCATCTATACTCTATATGCAATTACCCTGAAAACACAATTCCTCCAATGAACTGACGGTGCTTAAAATATTTTCTTTTGTTAGGGTCCAAGCACTATGACATCGTCCCTGGGTTGTCATATTCTGTGATTAGGGTGATAAGAATTACTTATTACTTACTTATCATAATCTCTGAAGGGCCCGCTTGTTCTTTTAAAGATTTCTGTTCTAACATCCGGTGCTTTTTGGGGTCTTAAAACACACCCAATGGATTTTTATGTACTCCTACTAGAGGGCTTAATCAATCAAAATCAAACTGGGCCAATATGATCTCAAGATATTGATGATGCAAAATTGCGAAGGGATTTTTGATATCTCAAATGATTCAGCTGTTACGATGCCTTAAACTGATTCAAAAATCTGGCTCATAACTAACTGAGTGACATCATATTGTGTGACATCACTTTGAGTGACATCATGGTGTGACGCTTTTTTTTCCAGCATCCGGGGCTTTTTAGAGGTTCAGGTTGTTTGGTGCGCACAGGTGGCGATGGCATAGGTGCTTGGCCCCAATCATCTTTGAACTATATTTTGGATTGAATTTATGTAAAATTATCAACACAAGTCTTTAGAATTGATTTTACAAATCAATGGAGCTGAATAAGTAGATAGGCGGGGAGTCATCATGGAAGAAACCATAAAGCTAATCAGGCAAAAGACTTTTATATTGTTTTAAAGTTAGTATTTACTGTAAGGGGACACACACAGACTCAAACCATAGCAGCAAAATGCAGCAGCATAAAAGAGCCACAGCTTTTAATTAGTCATTTGTGGGATTGTTAATTTGTCAATCCAAAGCTACTTCTAAGCAACAGTAACGTCTGTTAACTATAAATAAGGCTTTGAGTTATTAAACGTGTTCGGCAATCACGAAAAAGCAGCACCGTAAAATCCCATTTTAATGACTAAGTACAAAATACTGACTTTCAGCTATTTTAGGATTTTTGCTTTACTGAGACTTTTGGCAGTTATACACAAGGCATTAATTTTATTGACACTACAGCAGTGTTTCAGTGTAATGACTGCAATATTACATTACTTTCCACTAGTGATTGCATTAGCAGAAACTCAGATATACAGTATGAATAAAATATGTATGCTGGGCGAGCAGGGCTTTCAAAGAAAATATATGCTCTTAACAAAGAATTAAAGTGGATTTTTAAAATTTATTTAAAAGACCAGATGCACCACCAATAATAAACCTATCTATCTATCTATCTATACACACTACCAGTCAAAAGTTTGGACACCCCTTCTAATTCCATGGTATTACGTATTACTTATTAATTAATTACTTATGTTCCTAATTACACATGTGTTATTTCATAGCGCCATTCACTCCAGTATTGTTCTAGAATATACTGTATATAGAGAGGTTAAAAAAAGTATACATACTAACAACTGACTGTACAACTGTACAACTAATAGTTGTAATAAAACTTAAATTAAATTATGGCAGCAATATGCAGTATTATGCTTAATTTTAACCCTGTTTTTGGGCCCATCATATAGATGTATATATATGAACACATGCACACACACACCCACACAAGGCAGTATCAAAAAGTTTAGAGATTAGCTCTATTTACAAGCTCAGTTTTAAGTTTTGTTTAACATACTTCAGATGCCTGAAATCCTGGCAGTAGAATTCGTTATTTACTGTCTGGCCCCTATGGAAGGACTCTCGAAGCAAAATGCCACAAATTCCAAAAAAACGACGAGTATGCACTTGGTCGAGCTTCAGACCTGCCTCGCCTTTTTCTGTCATGGAGATTATGGGCTCTTCCACTGTGAAGACTGTTGCTTCGTCTCAGGGTCACCGGTAATGATCCTCGACATGAAGGACGGGTCACCCACTGCACACCAACGGTTCTGAGTTCTTGGCAGACTTCATGTTCGATCTTTGTTCTAACTGTCCATGATGAAATAGCAGACCTGGTAACGCACATGGTCAAAATAGCAGCAATTGCACAGCTCCCAATGTACACAGGGTAATGTGTGTTTTGGGGTTTCTTTACAGCGTTTGATATTTTTTATATATTGACGAATCCCATTATGAACCTAGCAGAACATTATGTACTTAAAGCGCTTGAAAAGAAAATCCTGTGTGTATCTGCCTTTAAGCCTCTTAATAGAAGATTGATTAGAGCTTGTGGTTAAATAAAAATTAACCAGTATATTTATAGAGTATAGTATGATAGATATAAGATTTCTTGTAGATATATGTAATTGCTTTTTGATTTTATTTGCAGTATTTGTGATCAGTTAGTATATTTCATGCAGCTGGAAACACTAGGCCTGGCCTAGTTATCTGTGTCACACCCATGATTTTGATAAGCACGGTTTTGTAATGAAAACCACATTAAAAAAGAAAGCAAATTAATCCACATAATACACGCCTTGCTGTGGCTTGTTATATCTTCGTGATGGGACATGAAAAAGGAGTTTAGCTTAGTCAGCAACTCTGTGAGCTGAGCCCACCAGCCCTCCTCTCCCACGTTCATAAATATTCACACTCACGCTTCATGCTTCAAACTACAAACTCGAGCACTTCATTACCCACAAGTCCATAGCAGAAGCGGGTCAGCGTCTGTAAGCTGGTGGTTATAATTGGTTCTGGATGTGCGCGTGTGTCATGAACCAACGTGGGTTCCTGGAGCTCTTATTGGTCGGGACGTGTTTCGGTGTAGCCAATCAGGATGCGCCTGTGAGACTGATCGAGGTGACGGAGGGGTGGCGTGTTAAGGTCGCGTATTGTACGTGGAAAAACTGGTATTTTTAGATGTCGGGTTTTTATAAGGGGATACAGTGGGGTGGGTGACACGTGAAAAGGGTTGTGTATACGTGTTGCTTTTGCGGCTTCATGCTCGTGACGCTGTGCTTAGAAAGAGATCAAGGAACAACAGGAGCAGTCGACCTTAAAAGCAGATCTCGCTCTTCGCCAAGTTAATGTCAAGCATACAGGCGCAATAATGCAGCCCGGGGTCTGCTGCTGGGAAGCCGAGTGGATCATCTGCTGACCTGCTGTTTCTCTCTCTCTCTCTCTCTCTCTCTCTCTATACTAAGTGATCAGCAGATATACACACACACACCTCTCTCACTCACTCTCTCTCTCTCTTCCTCCTGCGTCTTTATTGTAGTTACATTTCCAGCACTTTTTTTCCCCACCACCGTGTGTGTGTGAGAGTGTGGGTGGTGGCGGTGCGCGTGCAGGTCAGTAATGTTTACGTTTTCATAGCACGAGCGGCTGAGACACGGAGCGCACGCACACACACACACACACACGCGCGCGCGCGCAGTGAGGATACGGACGCACGGCACGGACAGAGCGCCACTCGCGCACGCACACCGCGAGGCGGCGCGTAAACGACTCTGATACTGACACCACCACCAACCGCCAACTACTGGAACGTCGGGGTTTTTTTTTTGTTGTTGTTGTTTGTTTTGTTTGTTTGTTGTTTTGTATTTCCCCCCGTGCTTTCGAGGAACGCGCGTGACGCACGCACCATTTGGAGCGCACGAGCGTTTCCGGTTTTCTCGGACGCGTCGGCTGAGCAGCAGCAGCAGCAGCAGCGCGCGCAGATCACCATGTACCCGCACGGCAGACCGCAGGTGAGTGATTTATAAAAAAAAAAAAAACCCTGTGTGATGACTTTGCTGCGGTTTTGCACTGTGTGTTTATGGAAATCCGATAGGTTACGGAAAGGTCAAGGTCAGGGTTACAGCTTCAAACTCGGGATCTGATCACATAGCCTCACTAATTCGATCCTATTCTAATCTGAATGCTTTGTTGATGGGTATTTAATCATAGATGAACATAATCCTTAGCGGGTCGAGGGTTTGATTGCATGTGGTTGGTGGGTTTCCTCCGGTTTCCTCCTACAGTCCAAAGACAGGCAGATTAGACTAACTGGCGTGTGTCTGTGCGCCCTGTGATGGATTGGCACCCTGTCCACCCCACCTCATGCCCCAAGTCTCCTGGGCGAAGCTCCAGTGCCATTATCCCCTCCCCCTCAAAACTTCAATTCCCTCCTCGAGTTTGCATGTTCTCCCCATGCTTGGTGGGTTTCCTCCAGGTTCTCCGGTTTCCTCCCACAGTCCAAAGACATGCAGATTAGTCTGACTGGCGTTCCCAAATCCTTGGTCCTACCACAGTCTTAAAAAGGGAATAAATACAGCGATAATCACCACTGAATATGAATATGAATATATAGAATATGAATAGATGAATTCACCTTTGCCCTCTTGGAAAATGGTCCAAAAGTGTAGCTTCCCTTTTCATTTGCGTCATACCTGTATGTATGTATTTATTTATTTATTTATTTATTACATATTTAACACATTTATCCACACGGAAAGGTGTCTTTTACTGAAGGGTCATTTGGGAAATCATCTTTGATCGATATTGGCCTCAGTGTTTCGGATCAGACTAAACATAATTGATATAGAACCGATCCTTCAGTACGTAACTTGTTGTAAAGGACATGAGATGCACCAGGAGGAATTCGGTACCTTCTGAGCGGTCAATATGCCCGAGCTCATTATCCTTGCTGGTTTCTGTTCCCCTTGAGGCGCCTGTTCACTCATGGACATTAGAATCATTTTCACTTTAACCCCTGTACAGGACACGTGAGCCTCCCGAGCGTCATAGCTCTGATTTCACGTAGCGCGGCATCGGTAGCTCGGTTTGTTTACTGTATCAGGTATCATGTAGTTATTGAAAAAACATGCTATTAATGCATCTCCAGCTGTAATATATTACTGTAAGTGACTCTTGTATTGTAATTAATTTTTTTCTTTTAAAGCACAATGTTTTAGGAAATCCTGATATTGTTTATGTGTCTTAATATTTGGATGATGTCAGCGAGCCAGCAGAGGAGGTGTTGCATGAAAAGTGACAGATTGTGTATGTATCCATGGAGAAAATGAGTGTGTGTTCATGTGTGCATATGTGTGTGGCAATAACTGCATATGGATTCAGGCCACTTCATTCTCCACCGCAAATGTCACGTTATATTACCTTCAAAGGGAAACCCGATATTACACACACACATACACACATACACACACACACACACACACACACACACACACACACACACACACACACACACACACACACAATCACATGCTGCCAAAGCTGTACTTATGATGGCATGTTATTACAGGCCTACAAAGATATGCAGATCAAACAGGTGTGTGTGTGTGTAAGAGTGGGAAAGAGAAAAAGAGATTATAATCCGAGAGCACTGTTGCTCTGTAAATATTATGTGTAGGTGTAGGTGTTCAGTATACACATACAGGTGTGTTTGTGTCTCTGTGGGTGGTGTGTGTGTGTGTGTGTGTGTGTGTATGTGTGTGTATGTGTGTGTATGTGTGTGTATGTGTGTGTATGTGTGTGTATGTGTGTGTATGTGTGTGTATGTGTGTGTATGTGTGTGTATGTGTGTGTATGTGTGTGTATGTATGTGTGTGTGTGCATAAATAGTCACTGTGCCGGGCCATTCTTATTGTCACAGGCATGTTTAATACATATTGAATCTCTCTATATATGTATCCTGGCATACCCTGCTGTTTGAAAATGGCCAGTTTGTAAAAGTCACATGCGTAGAGCTTACGCAATCTAGAGCAAAAACAACTAATAAATAGAACATACTGCTGGTCCAAGAAAAGATCACGCACTTACATCATTTTTTACAGGGATTTTCACAGTTTGACGTTTCCATGGAAATGCATTTTTAATGGATGTAAAATAATCTATTTAAATTCTCTTCACATCGCAATTTATGTCTCGGTTGCCAAAGAAGTCGAAAAAAGTCTTAAACAGTAAATTTGACTACAAGTACATTATTATTTTTTTATTTATTTATTAATTTTTTATTATTTCAGAGAATGTTTTTTATTTGAATTAAATTGCAGAATGCCATTCAGGCATATGGTTATGGTTCCAAGCAGTCTTCATAATTCTCTGACCTCTAACGCACAGCACTATAAAATACATTGATTCTTTTCAGTATCAGTTAAAAATCATCATTAAGATGGGGAGAAAATCGATTCAGTGATGTATCGCGATGTAAATAAATAAATCGATTTATTTAAAGTTAATTTTAAACTTGTATATGTTTGATTTTGAGTTGTAGTTCCTTTATAATGCTATAGGTGGTGCGTTATAAACCACAGTAATTCCTCGACTTACGAAATTTCTACAGATATGAACAGATCAAATCATGCGAACAAATCTCGGAAGTATCTCACGTGTATTTTACAAAAAATAAACATTGCAGTGCACCAGATACCAATGTTTTCAATTATATACATTATTTTCAGTGTGTAAGCGAATGTACAGTATAAAATATACTGGTATATAGTATGTGTGTGCTTGTTAAGCATGTTAAGTGCTTAAGTAATTGTTAGGCATGTTTAAAAAGGCTAACATGCTCTTTCTGTTTTTAACCAAATGATGGCAGTGTGGGGAAAGAGGACGGATGCAGACCGCTTTACATTGTATATTTGTATATCAAAGGTGTATAAGGCTCACTTTGTCGGACTTGAGAACAAATCCGACTTACGAACGTGCTCCCCGAATGTTCATAAGTCAGGGACTGTATTCACACATTAGAAGGCAACACCGCATCCTTTGTGGTTGAAGCAATTCTTTTTGCTAAGTTTCTTTATATTTGTAACAAAATAACAAAATGTTAAATAACCCAACCCCTTTTCTTTAATAAATGACCACACTGACTTTAAAACTGATTTCTTTTTAAACCTAGAGTGCACCCTGCAGGTGGTGCACTCTAAACTATTCACACATTGGCCAGGATCACAATATTTGCTAGGTTTATTTAGAATTTTAATAAAATCTGGATTTTTTTTAAATATAGAATTAGGATTTGTATGCCTAATTTGCCACACGGTTGGGCATCTCTGATAGGCTGTCTGCGTTACAATACATTAAAGTCACACATGCAGCAATTAACAATGCAATATTATATAATTCACACCCCAATAATGTTGCAGTACCAGTCAGCACGATCTTAATCAATACAGTGCAATTCAGTGATCTGATGTGATTGGAAGAGTTTGCATATTTTCCAACCAAATAAAATGAACACTTTTCACAACCTGGCCTTTTTATCACATGTTCTGTACTTTTCACAAACATGTCTTTCATACCTGCTTACAAATGGAAAAAATGCAAACTAGTATTAGCATGTAAACAAACACCAGTCTCACAGTGATAATATAAACAGTCGTGACAGTAGCATACAAATGAAGAAGGCTATGGCGTCA